>PVKP010003483.1:0-108293 GCA_004027715.1 Plecturocebus donacophilus
TACAAAGGCTATATTAAAGTTTTTAATAAAGAAAAAAAGTGTTGATGAGAATGTAGAGAAACTGGAAACCTTGTACACTGTTGGTGGGAGACTAAAATGTTTCACCTAGAGTGAAAAATGTTTGGCATTTGCTCAAAAAGGTAAACATAGAATTACCAAATGAACCAGTAATTCCACTCCTATGTATATACCCAAAATAGTTTAAAACAACTACTCAAACAAATACAAGTTTGTTCATAGCAGCATTGTTGGCATTATGCAAAAGGTTTAAAAAAGTCCAAATATTCATCAGTGGATGAATGATAAACAAACTATAGTCTATACATACAATGGAACATTATTCAGACATAAACAGGAATGAAATACTGATACATTCTACAACATGGATAAACCCCAAAAACAGTATGCTAAGTGAAAGGTCATATATTATATGAGTCCATTTATATGAAATATTCAGAATAGATAAATTCATAGAAAAGGCAGTAGTTTTCATGGGCTTGAAGGAGGGGAGAATGGAGAACTGCACCAGGCACACAAATGTTTTGGAACTAGACAGAAGTGGTGGTCGCACAGCATTATTAATGTACTAAATGCCACCAAATTGCTTAGTTTAAAATAATTTATATTATGTAAATTTCCCCTCAATTAAAAAAATGTGACATCACATCTGAGCAGAATATAGCAAATCATATCCTTCACACTTCTTTGAGGTCAGAAGGAGAACTCTTTAAGAAAATGGCACTTAAATTGATACTTGAACGATGAGTAAGAACATTTCAATGAATAAAGGATGGTTGAGGGGAGGGAATACATCCTTAGGCTTTTGCAGAAATAGATGTTTAAGATGATATTATCTTAACTTAGATAGTCGTTATACAATGCAGAGGAAAGGGCTTAAAGCAATTTTAGCAGAGTGAATCTGTGCTATAAATTCTATGGTTTTAATGACTGTCTTGGTCATCAGAGCCTGGTACCTTCTACTGTATCTCACTTATAGTAGGTGGTGAATAAATATTGGTTAAATAAATGAGTGTATGAAAAAATGAGGAACTAAATGGAGAAGTAATATATAACCTGAGATTTAAGCTTGTCTATAGAATGTCAGGTTAAGGTAGGGAAGGGCAGTATTACAGGGAGGGAGCACGAACATGTGACACACAGTACAAGCTTACAGGCAACAGAGATGGTGGCATGTTTGAGAAGCTAACAAAACTTCAATAAGGTTGGAAAAAAAATTGTGAAACAAAAGGATAAATGAAGAGCCTTATACACCATGGTAAGTGATTTGGGCCTAATCTTTAAATCCATGATAAGCCATCGAACAATTTTACACCAAAAAAAAAAAAAAAGTGAGATGATCAGATTTGTTTTGGCAAGATCACTGTCTATAGCATCAAAAAACAGGATTAGAGGAAACAGATATTAGATGCAAGGAGAAAGGCTGTTGCAGTCATTGGGAAAGCAGAAAAAGGTAGTCTGGGCTGGAATAAAGGAATAGAAGTAGAAGAAAAACAGAGATTTTTAGGAGAAGGAATGGATAAGATCAAATGCCAGAACCAAAAACCATTTTAAATTATTTAATTAGTCTAGAGGCTGCTATCATTATGTTCCTGTCAGCTTCTTCTGTTTGCATGAGTTTTACCCCTATGATGTACTCCCTACTCTGTATAACTAAAAATATCCTCTCAGGTTTATGCCTCAGGTAAGATGCATGTATATCCAAAATATGAGAAGGGCATGGAGCATATGTTTAGCTGCTGAGTGGACTATGGTGTTTGATGCTACCTAAAAGTTACGACCTCTGGATTGACTGGTTAAGCTGATTAAGCAAGGAAACTCAGAAGCATGGGCTACTAATGACGTTTGTTCAATGTATTTTAAATAGTCTATATTACTTATCTCATTATATTTAAGTGCTCTGTATCATTTTACAGACATGCACAAGTAGTTTACCATAGATACTTCTCATGCAATTTTGGATAAGTTATTTGTACCTTTAGGAGTAAGGCTGCATTTTAGTATATGAAAGTCCCAAAGAGTAAAGTGCTATTTTGAATGAGCTTATTGGAACCCATGGAATGAGTGAGCAAATGCATGTGGTGAAAAACAAGTCATCCTGCCTGACTTGCAAGTCCTGCTGGTCAGTTTCCATCATCAGCATTGCCCTCTTTAAAAACAAACAAACACAAAAAGGCCATCACGTACTAAAACAGTATGCATGGGGCAGGAAAATGGGGGTGATTCGATGACCCAATAAGTCTGGTGATGCTAACTTCTGTGATTCTTAGTTAATGATACAAAAAATGTAGAATCTGCTGGAAGCCAAGTGGAGCAGGACACAGTCACAAGAAGGCCCAAAATGGGAATTTATTTTGAGACTGTCTTTAATCTCACTGGCATATTTGGGGTCATAATGTCAACATAAGGAGACTGTTAACAAATTCTCCCTCTCAGAGGGACTTAGTGAGATCAGCTTACAATTCTGGGAAGAAGATCTTCCAATCTGTCAAGTCATGTGTTCTATATGAATTCCCAGCACTTAGGAACTGAACTGTGGAACACAGTGCCAGCTCCAGAGAAATCCCAAAGGTTCTCCACAAACAAATGAGCATCAGTCAAACAATTTTTCAGTTTCACAAGAAGCACTGTAGTCTTGCTGAAACACTTAGGTTCAGGTCTTTCAGCATGCTGTGAGCAGTGGCTTCGCATAATTGAAAATCCTTCTATCTAGTTATGACTCCAAAGCTCCTATATAGTACCTTTCAAGTATTCTGTAGAGCAGCCACGTTGAAAGGACAACACTAGACAAGATTACATTGGTCAGAAACTGTAAGTTCAGAAAGATCCTTAAAACAAAGCATGTAAGACTAAGTTTCTACAGCAAGTTTCTAAACATGAACACCCTTCCATCAAAATGCATACATACACACACCCCCCCCCACACACACACAAACACACACACAACTTTCTGGAGGAGATGTTTAGAAACAGTTAATGAGGAGCTTATAAAACTCTAAGAGCACCGAAATGTGAGTTCACAAGTCACCTGAGATATGTCAACCCTATCTTAGTCACCATTATCAGATAAGCATAGAACTTTCTCTTAGCTTCCCCTGCTTAAAACTTTTTCTTGCTTATTTTCCAGGCCCAATTAGCATTTCCGCCCAGTGAAAACTTCCCATACACTGTGCTTTCTGACTGCAAGTTACGTAAAATAAACATGTGTCTCTATTTCTCACCTTTAAAAAAATAATTATTCTCTCATCAAGCACTCCTCTTCGTCCTTTTCCTGCTGTGAGTATATTTAGCCATTCAATCAAAAAAATCAGTTACAACAAAAAGTCAGTGAGCTCAGGCTTGGATTGGATGAGCTAAGAAATAAAGACACATTTAACAATGTAATGTATACTGTAGCTTGGAAGACAAGATGTACAGAAAAGCAACAGCAGAAGAACAAAGATACAAAGATTACATGATAACATTCAAAAGCCCACTAAAAGCAGAGTTCTACAAAGTAAAAATAGAAAGAAATAAAATAAAAATTTGCTTTATATGTGTGTATATGTATTTTTGACAAATATTTCATAGTCTTCTTTTCACAAAAATATAGGAACATTAGTATTGTATTATATTCATTTTTAGAAATATGGACTAGTAGTTTTACCGTATTTGATATACCTAATCTGTAACTGTTATATGATGTTCATTATTTGCCTTAATTATTAGATTTGCAAAAAGTAATTTAACATGTCTTAGGTTAGATATGCTATGTCCCTGATTTAATTTCTAAGTTAAGATTACTACATTTAAAAATCAAATAGTAAATATAATATAAATTGCAACTATCAGTAAATTCTACACATTGCTCAAAATATTCTCTATTTGTTAATTTCATGACAAAAAATCATCTCATATAAAGTTCAATTTTTACTTTAAAATTGCATCCACTAAAACATTTAAAAAAATTGTATTAACTTTCAAGACTTTTCTAGTAAAATAAGACCATTTTAGTCTTAAGAGATTATGAAAAATGGGTTCACCTTTCTTTTAAATAAATTTGCTTTGCTATTGGCAAGCAGTTGTAATTTAAATGTGCTTCAAGAGTAAACCCTATAAATCAGGCTCATAATAGAAATTCTGGCAGTCTTTTTTTTTTACCATTTCAACTGTTGAAATGCATTAAAAAATTTTTGAAACTTTGAAATTTTTCCAGGGCATCCATTTCCCTTTGCATAGCCAACAGGGGTAGAATCACCCAGCTTCAAAGTGTCTACACTGCAATAGTATGGTCATTAGAATGCCTATGATTTGAATACTAAATGATGTATCAACGTCAGCATATGTGAAAGGGATTTTGGGACACAGATAATTGGTCCTAGAGGTACAAAAGTATATTTCTTTTTTAGTTAAGTTTTAAATTTTGAACTTTAAAAATAAAATTAAAAAAAATTTAAGTTGAAGCCTTAAAACCTAGACAACTGAAAAATTTGCATATGGATTCTTCCTTGTGTTTTAGATTAACAGTATTTACATGCTAGGTGTCAATCTTCAAAACTAGTCACATGACTCTAAAATGCTCTGTTTATGAGAAATTAAATTAATTCAATACAAGATGCGATCTCCACAGTCAAGAAGCTTGCAGGTTTCCTAAGGATCTGGACATAGAAACTACTAGTTGCATTGAACTTAAGTAAATATGGTCATGCTCTGCATAATGATATTTTGGTCAACAATGGACTGCATATACAAATGTGTTTCTGTGAGATTTCTATAACAAAGCTGGAAATGTTCTGTCACTTAGTAATGTCATAGCTGTTGTAACATCATTTTACTTATTTTTAAAATAAATTGAATGTAGTCTAAGTGTGCAGTGTTTATATAAAGTGTACAGTGCTATATAATAATGTTCAAGGCCCTTGCATTAATTCACCACTCACTACTCACTGATTTACCCAGAGCAACGTTCAGTCCTGCCAGCTCCATTCATGGTTAGTGCCCTATACAGGTGTACCATTTTATCTCTTATACTATAATTTTACTGTACTTTCTCTGTGTTTATATGTTTTGATACACACATTCTTATTATTATGTTACACTTGGTTATAGTGTTTGGCAAGGTAATATGGTAAACAGTTTCGTAACCTAGACCAATAAGCTATACCAGACAGCCTGGGTGTGCAGTAAGCTATATCATTAAGGTTTATGTAAGTACTCTCTATGATGTTCACACAGTAGTGAAATTGTTTAACAATACATTAATCTGAAGGTATACCTGTCATTTTATATACTTATATAAAAATTTCTTAGACACTATAAGGATCCCAACAGAGTGTCATTAATTGTGTAGTGTGGGGCATCTTTTGATGTAGATTTATAAAACACAGTTACAAAATTTCTAAGCAGAAAAGGTAAGGAGAGAAAAGAAAACTCTGGAGTATTAATAAAACATGAAACAAAAAAGGCAGAGAAGTAAAAGTAAAAGATACTGCATGCAAGAAACACAAGTATTTCAGCAGGCTGATGCATAAGCTTGAAGGAAATGGTGGCGAGGTAAGGAGAAATAAACTAGATCCCAAAGTGATCATGTTGGTAGAGGAAAGACCCCTGCTAAGATTCAGTTGCTAGATAAAGTTGTGTACTTGAGCAAGTCATTTAACTGTTGTATGCCTCAACTTTTAATTGAGAGAATGATCCAGGTGACCACATGGCAGTCATGAATGATGCAAGTATTTTGGAAGCTGACAAGACTAAAGCCATTATTGTTTATCATTATTTGGTCAAATTTATAGATTCACAAATGAATATCTGCATTTGCATAAATTTTTATATCCCCAAATTTGTTCCATAATAAGTTTAAGGCAGCTGTCAAATAAAATACAATGAAATCAGAATAAAATATAATTCAATATATGAAGTTAGGGCCAATGAAAACCAAAGCACATACAAGCAGATTCACTTAATTTATGCACTTGATCTTCAAATTTTGTGTTGATTTTTTTTTTGGCTGTATGAAGAAGAATACATTGTTGATTTTTTTACTTCTCATTATAAAAAAATAGAAAGAATATCAGGACCTAAGTAAGGCTTTCTTTAAAATTACATCTTAAATTCAGTTTCTAACATTGTTAATGGGACTACCAAAGGATGAACTGGGCGATACTTTACAGTAATTGCTACAATTAATGAAACATTAATTTTAGTGGCTACAGATAAAGCCAATGATAAAACTTTTACTCATAACCGTTTGATGGCATCTCATTGAGAGACTAAGCTAAAATGGATTACCTTTGATATTCTCTGATGTTCCGACACTTTTTTTCAAGAACAAAATTTCAGGAATAAAATTGTAGATGTATCTTTGCTCTTTCATAAATATTATGCTCTCAGCTGACATCTGATAAATTTTGGATAGGGGAAAACTAGGTATATTATATTCATAGTAAAAATTAATACAAATAAACATCTTAACAGACATATTTATATTAGACAAAAATATCCCTAGAACAAATAAAAAAGATATGCAGATCAGACAAACAAATAAAAGAGGATGTGTCTTTGGGCGCCGTGGCTCACTCCTGTAATCCCAGCACTTTGGGAGGCCGAGGTGGGTGGATCACTTGAGGTCAGGAGTTCAAGACCAGCCTGACCAACAAGGAGAAACCCAGTTTCTACTAAAAATATAAAAATTAGCCTGGCATGGTGGAGGGCACCTGTAATCTCAGCTACTTGGGAGGCTGAGGCAGGAGAATCACTTGAACCCAGGAGGCAGAGGTTGCTGTGAGCTGAAATAGTGCCATATGCACTCCAGCCTAGGCAACAAGAGCAAAACTCCATCTCAAAAAAAAGCCGGGTTGGGGGGAAGTGGTTTCTACCCTTTAGAAACTAGAAAGAGAACTTTAGAGATGTAACTTTATGTTTCATTTTAGCATGACAGATATTGTTTAAGTAAAATTCTAGAGTAGGCATAAAAGGAAGAAAAATCCAATAAAATTGAACTTTTCTTCCTTCTTTTCTATTTCCCTCAGTTAAAATTTTTGTATAGTACTGTGTAGAGTATATCATTACCTATATTTCCATTCTATTTCATTCCATTTTACTAACATACCTACATATCCATCTTTAATACCACAAGTTACACAGTCAACTCATAGTATTTCTAGTAGGATATGAAAAAAAGTAATAATCCAGAAAAACCCCACAATATTATTGTTTCTATACAGTAATATTATAATAATACACAACCTTGGAATAACACATTAAAGGAAACTAACTTAATAGGACAATTAGAGACAAAAAAGCAACTGCTATCTTCCGCCAAGGCACACCTGGATGTTTTATTGTTACATTTTTAAATAATGGTAGTAAGTGAATCTTTCTAGGTAAGCTTTCTGAAATAACTTGGCATGTTCTCACACATAAATGTTTATAGACAGTTCAAACATTTATGTCTATAAAGTCCCAGACATTGTGTAGAAGACTAGTGGTAAAAATTTATATGTATATATACATTTTTATATACATACAGTTATATATACATACATCCATTATATATATTTACATGACATATACCAATATATTATATATACATTTATATATACACATTTTTACTACCAGCCTACATATACATACACACATATACATATATCTGTATATATATATTTAATGTCAGAGAGTTTAATGTCTACATGGGAAAGTATACACATTGACTTATACTTTCACTTAAAACTGCACATACATTAAAGAATGGGAAGACATTCTTCATTGTACCAGCTTTTCTTATGTGGACTTAATCACAAAAGCTGATCAATAATATATGTTAAATAAGTTAACAAATAAAGATATGCACCCAGAGAGAACTCAGAGAAGAAGTATTTACTTAGGAGTATAGTCTTAAGAGTGACAAATGACTTCTAGTAGGGATAAAAAGAATACAGATAAACCCAGTGAATAACAGTTGGCCATGCAAAAGTTTAAATGGTCTGATGTCAGTTGTAAAGGAACTGTCAAATATTTTCAACAGCTTGTTCATATTGATGCTTACCATGAAAAAAAGAGAAAAAATATTTAAAGTATGCTCAAAAGATGGCCTAAAGATCTAATGTAATTGTAACCTAAAAATGTATAGAAATAATTATCTATTGCAAACAAGTAAGCAGGTATGCAGGAATGTCCAAAACGATGTTAGTAATAGCCATACAAGGTGCTCAAAGATATTTTCTTTTCCCATCCCCAGGTCATGCTGTGAAGTAGACACTATTATTGTCCTCATTTAAATGTCAACATTGTAGCCCTGGCTGACAGGTAGGATGGATTCTGTGGCTAAGATGAGACTCTGGAGAGAAAATTAAGTAGCCATGGCAGAAAAAAGGGCTTGGTCACATATCCCTAACATTATTAAATACCATAAGGTTTCTTAACTGCCATAATGTTTTCCTGCAATTAGGCAGAAACTGGTTTGAAACAAATACTGCCCAAATGACCCTGTTGGACAACATGACAGCAGCTGATGGGAACACCCCCACCTTGAGGGTACTGCCAACAGCTTCAATTGGATAGGCGACTGACCTTACAAACATTCTTTCTTGATGAGAAGTTACAGACCCTCAACCAGTCCCATCTGGCTTACAGAAGCTGCATGCGAAATGTCTCAGAGCCCTGTAGTTCACCTTTTGAAGTAAAAAGCCAAATTCTGGCCAGGTGCAGTGGCTCATATAATCCCAGCACTTTGGGAGGCAGAGGTGGGCAGATCACCTGAGGTCAGGAGTTCAAGACCAGCCTGGCCAACATGGTGAAACCCCATCTCTACTAAAAATACAAAAATTAGCCAGGCATGGTAGAATACTTCTTTAATCCCAGCTACTTTGGAAGCTAAGGCACAGGAATCCCTATAATCTCAGTTGCTTTGGAAGCTAAGGCATGAGACTCCCTTGAACCCAGGGGGTGGAGGTTGCAAGGAGCTGAGATCATGCCACTGCACTCCAGGCTGGGAGACAGAGGAGGACCTTGTCTCAAAGCAAATCAATAAATAAAGCCAAATTCCATCTCATTTTAATGTTAAAACCCCACCCCAAAGTAAATTTGAGATGTACCTTACATATATGTTAACTAACTGCACATGCACTAGAATTGTATACTTGCAGACATTGCCCAAACCTGATAAATATACATTGAAACAAACCCTGGAAGTTTTAAATGTCATGTTTCCTCCCCTTCTGCAGAGCATGTGCTTATGGTTTCCCCAGCGGCTACATCCCCAATGTGCAGATCTTTAAACAAAAAATAAAGTTTTCTTCTTTTTCCTTCCTCTATAAATGTCATGGTCATTTTATTAACAGAACTAATCCAACTATAACCCCAAAACCTATAGAAACACTTTTCTATTGCAAGCAAGTAAGCAAGTAAATCTGCAACAATATTAGTAGTAGCCATACAACGTGCTTAAAGACCTTCTTATTTAATCCCCTGCTCAATTCTGAGAAGCAGATACTATCATTGTCCTCATTTTACAGATGAAGAAATGGACTCCTAGAGAAGTTGTGACTTATTTAAAAGGACATAGCTATTAGTTTGCAGAGATGGAAATAGAAACCAAATTTGTCAAATTCCAGAATCCACAATGTTCTAATGTGTACAGACAAATGATACGCCAAAAACAAGAACTGCTACACGTTTGTAGTAATAAATAGTAATGAGAAAGCTGCCATTTATTTATGGAATACCTGCCATGTGTGAGAGGCTGCTACACATTTCATCTGCATTATCTTTTTTGTTGCTTAGGTTTGGTTTTTTGAGATAGGGTCTTATTTTGTTGCCCGGGCTGGAGTGCAGTGGGGTGATCACGTGTTCCTGCAGCCTCAATCTCCCAAACTCAAACGATTCTCCCTTCTCAGGTTCCCAAGTAGCTGGGAGAACATGTGCAGGCCACCAAGACTGGCTAATTAAAAAACAAAAATTGTAGAAACCAAGTCTATGTGGTTCATCAAGCTGGTCTCAAATTCCACAGCTGAAGCAATCTTTCAGCCTCAGCCTCTCAAAGTGCTGGCATTACAGGCCTGAGCCACCGTGCCTGGCCTACACTATCTTTTTAAATCGTCACATCAATCTTATTATGTAAGCATTGTTTTCACAAATTAAATAACAAGAAAACAAAGCCTTGGCATTAGCCTATACAATTTATTAAAGGTTATAAATTTAATAAATTACAGAATTAGATTCACAGTATAGGCATTTTTGAAAACTAAAGTCTATTCTCTATGTAAAGTGATGTGTTGTCCAAAAATTAAAGTAGTGGCTATTGAAATTAAAAAAATGTTCTCCATAGTTTTTGAAGCAACAATGACATTATTCTACATATATGTAATGTCTGTGTCAAATATTACATTTAAAGACTGCAGTGGATCATTACAGCAGTGTCAAGAGCCTGCAGATACTTTGCTTTCTCTAGACTATGCCAAATAGGGTCCATTTATTTTTTTTATCACTATCTTTTTAATTTCAATTTAATGGTTTCAATATCCCCATGATTTAAGTGAAACCTTTCATAAGGACATCAAATACTTAATGTCATCTCCTCTTTACACACAAATTATTGCAATTGCATCCTTTGCCTCTACAGTATCAAGCCAAGTTCTATAGCCTGGCATCTATGCCGTCAATAATGTGGTCCATGTTTAACTATCGATCAAGCCTTACATACCACAATTCCAATATACATGCATCTCTCCATTTTCAATACTCTGCTTTTCCAATATTCTCAACTTCCTTTTATCTCTGAAACTTTGTTCATCTTATTTCAATTTAGAGAAGGTGCTTTGCGAGAATCACCTTTTTGAAAACCGGCAATTAGACTTCAAAATTCACAGTGCTTGGCAGTATCTTGTAACCTATCTGGCAAGCCCATAAAAGGTGGCAAAATATTCCCTTACTAACATTAAAGTACTGTTTTATAATTACCCTTTTAGTTTTCTTCAGAGATGCTTTTGGATAATACTTCTGATAGTTCTTTCAATTATCTCCTTACAATTGTTATATAAATAGCTATTGTGTAACACGCACAAAAGAAAAATTCATAAGAATGGAATCTAGTCACCAATATTATTATTACTCTTTTACAAACATGGTTATGAGTAGAGCAAATCTTCTATATAGAATATTAGAGTATTAGACAATACATTTTTTAAATACATCACTAACTGCCTTTCCTTTACTGGGTTTGTCATAATACTGAAAAATCACATATATGTATCACCAGGCCTGATCATCTTTTGGAGATCTGTGTTGAGCAGATGGCCAGTGTGCCTGCCCATGTTACATTGCATTTGCTTCTGCTAGCAATGCATGCATCACCAGATCATATTCCACATTTCAGAGACTGTAAACCACTTCACACTGTCCTCATTACTTTCTTCCATTTTCTGACAGAATAGACAATCATGGATTTCTAAAATGTGTATTTGTTCAGTTAAGAATTAGCTTGGCAACACCTTTGGCTTTGGAGGTATTTTTTGGAAGCAATAGTGAATGTCTTTGTCACATTTTCATACAGTGGGGGAAAAACACCGGGCACTACCATATGTTACAAGGATTGCAGCCTTAATATTTCAAGTTCTCTATGCTTTATTGGAGGACTTCCTATTCTAGATCCTATAGTAAGCTCTCAAATGAACTTCAATAAGTTTTTCTGGTTTAAGCAGTTTTTCAAATTTTCGAGCATGTAAACTACATTTGAATACATCCTTCCTTTTATACTTTAATTTTTAGGGAAGCCATAGGAAATCAATTATCTTGTCACTAATGGTGAGAAGCTGTTCATGATAAATTATTGTTATGAGATATTTTACCCTTCTGTTACATGGTTTCTTGAATCGAGCCTATCTGTTTGTTAGATTGAATCAGAATCAGAAGTTTTCACTTTTTTTCTAGCTTTAACTCAAATAAGGTTGCCCTCATGTATTTTAGCACAGGCTATACTTTACTTTCTGTTTTGGACTAGAAGTTACAGTTTTTCCCTCCCATTTTCAGAATGGTCAAAGTTTTTATTAATATTATAATGATCTCTCATACATGTGTTAGGCTGTCGAAATCAAACCTATATAATGAACAGGAAAGTGACTCTCAAACAATATACAAAAATGTATTTGGAACAAAATATTTCTCAAGAGTAGATATAATTAAATATAACATGGAATGAAACCAGTCAACCAAAAAGTATTAGTTTCCAAGCCTTCTAAATAAGCTTTCAAAACATTATTGCTAATAGTGTTTGAGGTTAAAAAAAATCTCAAGGTAACACTATAGAAATAAATATTTTACAATGAAACTAAAAACAAGTGAAAACCAAAGCTGTGTCTTTATGTATACTTTCATTATTTCCTGCACACTGGTGTTTTTGTTATATTCTTATAAATATAATCACAAAACTTACAAACTATGTGACATCATAAAAGTGTTATTATGATTGTGACTGTTTAAGGGAGTTTGTTTACAGATCTTTCTGGGTGAATTATTGGCTTAAGTTTGGAGAATTTATTGAGATATTTCAAAATTATCTATTCCATTGCAGAAAAATCAAAAGTTTTGGAATGATGATTTTACTTCTATTGAAATAACTGAAAAAATTATTTTTATGACATTTGGATGAGAACCCCTTTCTTCACTTACATCCAACCATTTCTTCTCCATTTGACTTACAGTCATCTAAATTTTGGATATGCGATGGAAAGGAAAGGGGCAAAATACCAGCTTTTTCTTGATATGAAGACATTGAGAAACAGGTAAGTTTATTTCCTGAAATTTTAGACAACAGTTGTATAAAATATCACATTTCTGAGCCAAACAAGATTGAACACCAAGTAAAAAGTTTCAAGGCCCACTATGAAGAACTTGTGTTAAAGCTCTAAAAATAAGTTACTGTCGCCTATCCAGTTGGGGAAAAAAATATCCATTAAACTAATGTGAGCCTAAGAGTGTTTATTTATCAAATGTTTTAGCAGACTCAGTTTGCTTAAAATATTTTAAAATATTTTTTAAAATTTTAAGCAAACTGAATCTGTCTCTATTTTGCATGGTTTAATAGGAACATCTAAAAATTTCAAAACCAAAAAAAGAAGAAAACCTGCAATTCATTTTCCTCTGTTTAACTCAACTCTTTAAGTTTATAAGAAACTCAATAGAGATATGTAATATTAACTGTTCTAGGAATATGAACTTTCTAAACATTCATCTATGTGAGGTTGAGTTTCAGATGGAAGCTAAAATCAGCTTACATTTTTCTCAGCAGCTTTATTCATATGTAAATGGAGTTTGTGATTTTAACTAAGGTTCAAAACAATTGTTTAACTTTGGGAAAACATTGGGATAAACTGAGGTTTACTTCAATTAGATAACAGTTATAGTTTGACTGTAAAACTTGTTAGGTGGTGCTAATCTATTAAGATAATGGCTTTGGATTATATCAAAATCCCTAGTTCCAGTAATTGTCATAAAAATATATTTTAAGTATGAAAGGCTCAAGTAAAGAGTTTTTATAGTATAGCTAATTCAGGTAATTCCAAGCTCATTTTTTCAGTGTGGCTTTGTTTTATCTCACATTTATGTATAGACAGACTTCAAGTATCTCTGCCAATTGCTCCCCTGAGGTTATCACAGTTATGCTGCCCTATTTCTGATTCCATCTTAAAGGTCACTCACATCATCTGGAAATACAATTAGCTTCATAATGCTTCCAAGGAATGAGAGGCATTCTTTCTCTTTTGCATTCTTCTTTCTGGTATCTACACAATTCTTTGAGGTATCTACACAATGTTGATACTGCATAAAAGAAAATCAAAAGGTTCCAGATATGTCTAAGTCATTAAGTCATAAGAAGTTAAGATAAAAATATGGTAAATTATTTGTCAATACAATCCTATTTCATCCCAAACATATAGATGGTTCACTGTTCAAAGCCCCAATCAATAGTATGCAATATTGTAGGCCTATGTCTAGTTTTCACAATAAAGTATCTGGTTAGAAATTTCAAGAATAATTTATAATTTTATTTGATGTGATGAAGATGGCAGTAGTTATTTTAAGTAAAATCAGTTTTTTTTTCTTTGCTTTTGAATCGCCATGCATAATTCAAGGTATTTCACAGATTCACAGAAGTTACATTAGTTCTCAGAATAATAATCTTAAGAAAGAAAGTAGCCAGGAAGGGAAGTAAAATATGTAGGAGGAAAAAGAATAATAAGCTCTAAGCATCTAACATGTGCATTTTTATGCTCTTAGCTTTGGAGTGGCATTTTACGTGCCAGATCTGCTTTCTCTTATTCTATAATTATAAATCTGAGTATAGAAATGTAATAAGTAAGCACTGATATTCTAATAGAAAAATACATTGGGTTGAATATATTCTAGGTTATCATCAAATGGAATAATGCTGAATGTATAGTGGCATAATTTGAAGCAGAATTAAATACATGATCAGTTCCTATCATTATACTGGTACTTCCACAGCAAGCTTATTAGGACGGGATTCTTACGAGTCTTCTTTGAGGGCTTCTAAGATGAGTAAAATGCAAGAGATTGGGTTAACATAAAACCTATGAGAAATGGAAGCAACTATTTCTAATTTTCATTTTTGAGACTTGATTGAAATAGAGAATAATTTTCTTTTTACTATAGGTATTTTTGCTGACCATTAAAAAACATGAAGAATATGAAGAATAAAAAGACTTTATTTTATATTCATCAGCCATATTTATTATAAAATAATATTTATTATAGTAGTAGAATTATATAGTAAGTTTTTCTTGTTTGAACCCACCAAAGTAATCACTCCCAGAATTTTGGTAAATAATACATTTTAGAAGTTAGAATGTTATAGAGAATATCATTTGGCAAATAGTACATTAAAAAAAAACTATTATCAATCAGATTTTAAGGAAGTTCCACAGTGTCAAAATGATTGGCATTATTATAGAACTGTATTAATTTAGTCATAATCACATAATTTATAACATATTAAGTGAAAGAGTAATATAAAAGGAAATAGTAATTTAGTTGGTTGCTAGAATATCTTTAGTAGTCAAATTAGACATTCAGTATGCATTTTATAGTCTGGGTACAAATTAAAGAGGATTTTTGTTTGAGGAGGAGCCAAAATTATCAATAAAATGTGACTTCACTTGGTCATTTACCTAAGAAAACAATAGAGATATGTATTTAACAAAATGATTAATTTTCTTACCATTTTACTGATACAATACTGCTGATGGGTGTGGGACAGATTCAAAGAAGCCTAAAAGTATAGAATATAAGCATATAATCTTGTTATTTTTGGTATTTAATCAAACATATAAAAATGTGGAATTTGGGGTAAAACCAGCATTTAAATTCCCTGCTGCAAATGGATATAACATGATAGTAAAACATAACTATGTCAAAAGTATTTTTATGGTTGATTTTAATGCTAGTTTTTATAATTTTCACATTCTCCACAATATAGCTCTTTCTTAAATAGTACAGTAATGTTTGTATGTATTTATTTTATTGTCAAAAATGAACTTTTAGAAGTTATGTCAAAGATGATGTATGGTTAACAAAATACAGAGCAAAGAAATAGGCTTAATTCTATTTATTAGCCTTCTTACAGGTAGATCTTTGTAACAAACTAATTTGATCCCTATAACATACAATGAGGAAGATATTATTTTTTCCCATTTATAAATGAGAAATTTGAAACACAAAGTTTTTATTCCTAATCACTATGCAGGAAGTGTTTTGTCAGAAGAAACTATAAGCCTTTCTTATTTGCCTGCAGTATAAGTTATTTTTAAAATTTGGCAGTATGGGAATATATAAAAAATGATAATATGGAGAATAAATAGGATGATCATATAATTAATCATCCAAACAAGAACACTTCTGAGAATGAAAGAAGTCTCTTAAAATCAGGTCGGGATAACAGACATAAACTGGTCCTATCTCAGGCAAAGGAACATGAAGGCAGCCTAGGCATAATAAAATCAGTAATGTATTTATTAGCCCTTGTAGATGAAATTGAAGAGCTTTTAAAATATTTCTATGTAAGAAATTTACAGGAATTAATTCAATAAAAGTTGCAATCTCAAATCCAGGTGTAGAGTCTCTCTCTCTCTCTCCCCATCTTACATATTATAGATGTTTATTTAAATGTACTGAATTATAATAGTTTCCAAAGTATTATAGTAGCAAAAATTAGTTGCAGTCTTGTCAGGCATGTTGTAGTAAATTATTTGCTTGGAATTAGCTGCTCCTTCACCACAGGTAGTTTTAATGATCATGTCTCTACCATATTTTAGGGGTGACTTATAAGTAACCCTGGTAAATAAGTATAATAACTTGTATTAAATATTTGTTTAGATATTTATATGTGCTGTAATTTTTTAAGATCAACTCTTCTGATAATGGATCTTCTCAGAGAAAGCTATTGTACAAAATCTTTGCATTTGAAATATACCTATTAGAATCAAGTCATGATTAAATAAAGCATTTTAAGGGCATTTTTAGATAAGTCTTTTTCAAACAAGATCACGTTTACAATATTTCTGTACCACAAAGTCCAACGAAATTGATTATATATAGATAATATGGGGTGAAATTTTCTTCTTTAGTTTTTCCCAGAAGAAGCACATTTTTGGGGGCTGTTAATAAATAGAAACTTTTTTTGATGAGGGATGATACTTTTGGTTCTAAACATATTCTATACATTTTGACATTGAAATGCTCCCCATTACTTTACTAGTTTCATAATTCTCAATAAAATAATAGAAATATCAAGATGTATTTAATTCAACTCAGTGAAGCATGTTGAAAATGTTCCTTGCCTTTCCACATGTGATCTTCATAGTAAACAAACAAGTAAAAAACAGAAAAAGAAAAGCCAAAAACAAGATTATTCTTCGAAATCAAACTGATATAGTTTGAATGTTTGTCCCTGCCAAATCTCAGGTTGAATTGTAATCCCCATTGCTGGAGGTGGGTCCTGGTGGGAGGTGTTTGGATCATAGAGGCAGATCCCTCATGAATGGCTTGGGCAATTCCCTTGGTGGTAAGTGAGCACTCCCTCTGAGCTCATATGGGATCTGGTGGTTTAAAATTCGGTGGCACATTCCCCACCACTCTCTCTCACTTTCTCCTGCTTTCACCATGTGACAACCTTGGTCACTCTTCACCTTCTACCATAATTGAAACTTCCCTGAGGCTTCATGAGAAACCAAGCAGATGCCAGCACCATGCTTCCTATAAAAACTTTGAACAAATAAACCTCTTTTATTTATAAATCACTCAGCCTCAGGTATTTCTTTTTAGCAATGTAAGAACAACCTAATATACAAACACTAAAGTTGTTCCCACTTAATATCCAGAGAAACTTTATATTATAAAATTCAGAAAGCCACCTCCATTATAGAAAGTATATCACAAGAAAGTTTCTAAGTTAAATCCAGAGGAATGGCAAAATATGATATCCATATAAATAGCCACACATTCTGGCATCCAAAAAGAGGATCAGCCTGAGTTTCAGGAGAAATCTTCATACCTGGTTTTACTTCTTAACATCTGCACAACCTTAAGCAATTTCATTTCAATGATCTTGCATTAAAAATGCAAGAAATTAGGTTCCATAATTTTTTAAGAGCTCTTAGACATGTATGGGTCCAGGAATAGCTTCTTGAAAAGTAGTCAGAAACTACATAAGTGAGGTCCTTATTTACTGTAAAAACTGAAAATACTTCTCTAGAAATAGTCAACAAGGTAACAAAACGAGGTATAAAAAAATAATAAATATATGGTTTTGCATATTTATCAAGCAAAGTTTTTTATTGATAAATTCATTCTCAAAATAAATTTAGTCATTTTAGTTTCTTCACCTCTAATGGGTTACTTTATTAAACACTGATTTATTTCCCTCTGAATATTAGTTGCTATCTTCATGCCATCTCTTTCATGTCTTTCTCTTTCACTTTGTCATTTCACTTATAAATAATATATCAAATTATATTAATTCTTCCCTATCATCTTCATTTATCACAGTTTTATATATTTCCATGAGATTTGTTTGTGATAAAGTATTTGATCACAAACATTGACTTTCTCTTCTTAAGTATATATAGCAACATAAATGAAGCTAGATTTCCACAAGTTTGATTACATTTCTCTGCATAGGATTCTGTGTAATACAGAGTTTTAAAATCAGACTTTCATTTACTGGGCTTATAGCCTTGAATGAGTTAGTAATAGCTCAAAGAATTAGTTACCTCAACACAAATATGATGTACTAATAACTATCATTTAAGTGATTCAGAGTACCAAATTAAATGGGATAATAATATCTGCAATAACCCTGACACATAATAAGTTATATTAACTCATCTCTAATAAAATATATTAGTTTATTTGGTGACAGTATCCATAGTGAAAAACTGCAGACTTTTCATACAAGCGTATTTAGATTTAACCTTGGCTCTGTTACTTCCCACCTGTGTATCTATGGGCATTTATATAACATTTTGAGCTTTCTCTTTGGTCATTAGCAAAATGAGAAACAAAAAACCAATATCAGAGAATTATTATGAGATTTAGATAAGATAATCTATATAAAGCTCTAGTACATACATAAAAGACGTTCAATAAGAAACAGTTCCCTTCTCCTCTCTTTCCACAGAGTATAAAACCCTGGCCCATAACACACTCCTGAAAATTATTCATTCATCCAATAAATATTTTAGTGTATCTACTATGTGCAAGATATGTACATCCATATTCAGTATCTATGGATAGAGTACTGTAAAAGAGAGACAATGTTTCTACTGTTATGGAAATTACATTCTACAAATCAAACTAACAATGCAAACAAATAGTGAATAAAATAATTTTAGATAGTAATGAAGTTATACAAATCTCAGTGTTATGATTAAAAATAATTATATGAGAGGGAGATGTAATTATTAAATTGGGTGGTCAAGGATAGTGCATGTGAGGAGGTAATATTTTAGCAGAATACAAGAAGGATTCAGCCACACAATAACTTGAGAAGAGAGGATGTTTGGCAAGAAAAAACAAAATATGTATAGTTGGATATTATGATTAGAGAGAACATAGCTGCACTGAGTTCACCATAGAGGAATTTGAGTTATGTAGAAAAGGAAAAGTTAGCTGGACTAGACAAAATGTGGAAAGTCAAAGCGAAAAATATATTCTAGAAGAGAGAAAAAATATATAAGAAGACTTTTAGATCATTTAAAACCAATCTATCATATTATAGATGCTTCATTGCAGACTTCAAAATAAAGTCATATGGCTTCCAACACCCAAGAACATTCCTTAGCTTATCCCAAACTGTTATGTGTTAAGCTAAGTTCACTCCTACATGTCTTTTTAAGACTATCCCCATTGTAGGACACAATCTTAAAGAAAATATTAAATGAGCTGTTAATAATGGATTTTCATTGTAACACTTATAAAACAAAATAAAGCTGCAAAAGTATTCAGCAATAGGAAATAGGCTGATTAAACTATGGTTCTCTCGTACAAGGAAATTTTATACAATTTTAAAGAGATTACATACGGCCATATTAAGATGACAATGTCATCAACAAATTGAATAAAATATTAGGTTATATAATACCATGTATAATGTAATGCAAATTTTGTAAAATTATCCACTTCTATTTAGCAATCATCATGTGTGTCTGGATATGCACATGCATGCACAAAACGATGGCTATCTATTTCTACATCTGGAAAAGTATTCAACAATGTGATCATTATGTGTATCTTCAGGCAACGGTGTTTTTTACTGAGTTCTTACTTTTAAAAAAGTCATCTATATTACAATTTCCGTTATAATAAGATTATAATGTGGCCCAAACAGAATATTTTTTATGTTTAAAATAGAAGACAACAATAATATAAACATTTTTGGCCTCTGTTTCTCAAATTAAGTCATCACAGTTAGAAATACTTTTTAGGGTTTCACCTCCTATGACAGCTTTCTATTATTTAAGATATAACACAATAATAATATATTTCAGTTCAGGTGTGGTTCTCCTATACTTGGTATTCTAAGTGCCTAAAAATGCCCTTTAATTTTTTTTTAACTCTCCTGGCTATACACATTTTCCTGCTTAAAGAATATTTAATTATTAACAATTTGCTGAAATTTTTTACTTTATTTGAATTTTAGAGGTTTACAGTTTTAGTGTCCATTCCTAACAAGATAGACTTAATACTCTTATAAATCACTGAACCTTAGATAAGGGAACAGAAGATGAAACACAAAAGATACAGACACCAACAGAATCATATTTAATCCTCATAGTTCAAATAAGAAATAATAGGTTAAGTCTTAGCATCTTCAGCCTATCATATGATTGAGACATAATGAAGCCACAGAAAACTTAAAGGTAATCTAAAAATTCAACAAAGGAATATAACATCTGTTTAGACCTGGGGAAAAGATTGATGTCAGGTGTAAATACCTCCAATATTTCTTCTTTGTATTTTATATATGCTTGGAAAGCATGGGGAGACACCTTTCAGAGAGAAAAACAGAAAGGGTTCTTAATAGAAACTTAAAATAACTGTTTACCTGTTCATCCTTCTGAAACATGACACTGCATCATAATATATGAGAATTAGTGTGAAAACAGAATTTAAATTGATATGTTTGCCAGTGTCAGACTTACTTGGATGGATGAAAAATGAAACTTTAGCTACTTTTAAACATTTACAGCTGTTCTGATAGTTTATGTGCATGAAAATGTGTGTGCCTGTGTATCTGTGTATTCTGTACTGCTAAGGCAGTTGATCTAACAAATTCAATCGGCTTTCATCTGACTTCCCCTGACTTCCAGTGTCAAAAATTGATTATTATCAGGGACAAGAAAAATAATGGAATATAAAGCATTGCTGATCAAAACATTACTCTAAATATGTCAAGAGAAAAAATATAAGCTGATCAAAAGAGTGCTAGAATGTATTGATTTGTTAAAAGCATGAACAGAATGCTCTGTGATAAGAATTTTTTAAATACTTATTTCTGAAGGAGAATTTGATTTTGAATCAGAATATAAATAGAACAAGGTCTTGAGTACTGCACCTCATACCAGATTGCCTTGAAATATAAAAAGAACTATGATATTATTTTAAAATTTACATTCTATTGTGCTAAATCAACAGCCCCAAATGACCTACTGCTAATCAGAAAATACCAGGTAGTTTTGCCACAACAGATAACTATTTAGAAACTACAAAACTATCAGCTTTGGCTAACAGAGTTAAATAAATACTTGGAGTTCTTATCCAGCCCAAGATTACAACTTATAATTCTAGGGCAGACTGACCTCTTCCTCTGAAAGAATCTTTATAGCTTAAAGCCCTGATGAAGTCATTTTCTTAAGTTAATCAGATTTCCACACTGGGGATCCACAGTAGGAAAGAGAATTCATACAAATGAGCTCTTTTCCCTCCTGCAGTTTCTCTTTAGTTCATAAGAGCCTTGTGCGGTAATTTATTTTATGTAAAGAATTATTCTTGATAAATGCAAAGGCAACTTTTTAAGGAGAAGCACATACTCATCCAGGTCTTCCAAATAATCAATATAGGAATCAAGTGTTTCTTCTCAACTATATAATTGTCATAATCAAGTATTATATTTTATCAAGACTTGGTGTATGTACTATACTCAACACAGCTAGAAAAACAATCAAGAAAAGTTTCTACTTATACTTTGTGTCATTTTCTAAAGTGCACTTTATATAATGTATAATACAACATATTTCCAGAAACATTTTCTTCATTCTACCCTACTGGAGTTTTTCTAAAAATGTATGGGAGGAAACAAAAATAGTTAAAAAGAGAGTAACCAAAGAGAAAAATTTAAGCAGATAGAAATGATAATCCTGAACCCCCAAAATAACACAATTCCAATTATAAGCAAGGGTCTGTGGTGGACAGAATAGTGACTCCCCATGGATATTCATGCCTGAATCCTGAAATATATAAATAAGTTACCTTATATAGCAAAGACGACTCTGAAAATGTGATTAAGAACCTGGAGGCCAGTCGTGGTGGCTCATGCCCGTAATTCCAGTGCTTTGTGAGGCCAAAGCAAGGAGAAGACATCAGGCTAGGAGTGCGATACCAGCCTGGAAAGCACAGTGAGACCCCATCTCTACAAAATTTTTTTAAATTAGCCTGACATGGTGGTGCACACCCACAGTCTTAGCTACTTGGGAGGCTGAGGTAGGAGGATTGCTTGACCCCAGGAGTTCAAAGCTGCAGGGAGCTACAGTTGCAACACTGCACTCCATCTGGGCAACAGAGTGAGATACTGTCTCTGGAAAATAAAAGAAAGATTAAGGACTTTGAGATGGGGAGACTGTCCTGGATTATCCAGATTGGAATTCCCAAGTCCTTAAACATGGAGAACATTAGCTGCAGTCAGAGGCAGCTGCAACTATGGAATAATGGTCAGAGAGAGGTGACATTGATGACTTTGAAGATGGAGGAATGAGGTCATTAGCCAAGCAATGTGGGGGGCCTCTAGAAGCGGAAAAGGACAAGGAAACAAATTCTGCTGTAGGGCCTCCAGAAAGGAATGCCGCCTAGCCAACACCATCGTAATCCTGGGAGACTTTGATTTCTGACTTACAGAACTGCAAGATAATAAATTTGTATTTATTATCTTAATAAATAGCATTAAGTTTGTGATATTTTGTTATAGGCAATAGAAAAAATACAGGATTGGTTGCATGCAGTGGCTCCCACTTGTAATCCCAGCACTTTGGAAGGCTGAGGCAGGCAAACCCTCAGCTGGGTTTTTGTATTACTGTACAAAAAATACAAAAATTGACTAGGCATGGTGGTGCACGTCTGTCACCACAGCTACTTGGGAGGCTGAGAATAACCTGAGCACAGGGCGGTTGAGGCTGCATTGAGCTGTTATTTTATGCCACTGCTCTCCAACCTGGGTGACAGAGTGAGACCAGGGAAGGAGGGAGGGAAAAAGGAAGGAAGGAAGGAAGGAAGGGGGGGCGAGGGAGGGAGGGAAGGAGGAAGGAAGGAAGGAAAGAAGGAAGGAAGGAGAGAAGAAGGGAGGAAAGGAGGAAGGAAGGAGAGAGAAGAAGGGAGGAAGGGAGGAATGGAAGGAGGGAGGGAGGGAAGGAAGGTGGGAGGGAGGGAAGGAGGAAGGAAGGTTGGAAAAAGGAAGAAATGAAGGCAGGCAGGTAGCAAGAGGAAGGAAAGAAGGAAGGAAGAAGGGAAGGAAGGAGAAAAGAGAAAAAGAGAAAGAAAGAAAAATAAAGAAATAATCACAAGTAAACCTTTACCCCCCCATACTGTGTCTCTTATTGTGATCTTGCAAAAGAAGAAGTAAGTGTGTTAGAACACTGTTTGAAGACTTTATTTCTACAGTGAAAGACATTGTAAAGTGGACATTTAATTTTTTATTTTCCCAACATCGTCTCCAACAGCCCTTGCCCAAGGTGCAGGCATGATATGCAAGCCAAGCCAAGTTAACAAGATTCCCTCTCAAGGGGCTTTACTTCCTGAGCAGAGAAAAGAAGGAAAAGAATTGGGAAAGTATTTTCTGAAATCTAGATACCAATGTCAATAACTACTTTATTTTAGATCTTGTTTCTGAGTCTTAATATGTAACTTTTCTTAGTACCATTCTGATATTCCTCCAAATAGTCTTTTTGTGGTGGTTGTAGTCATAACCAAAACTGGTCTCTGTGGTTTGCAACCAAAGAATCCTAAATGTTCTACAGGGCATTTAAATTAACGTGCATGCACATATCTGGGCCTCCCAGATGTTTGACAAATCTGATAAAATTGAAGAATATTTCTCTATACTGTTCTTGCTTACAACCCTCCTTAGCTGAACAGCCTCTCACAGCTACACTCATTCCTAATCTACTTTTGTTCCATTTGACTTTTCTCATATTGCCCCTTATTTTTCATCAAAAATGACTTTTCTGTCATCCATGTCCCTATAAGAGAAGAGCTAATCTAAAATGCTCCATTGAGAGATAGTAATGGCTATCCTAAATGTATATACTATTTTGCCAGATCACTGCAAATAAAATGTATTTTTTACAGAGCTATAATGGTGGCATAAATAACAATTGATTATTTGTCAGAGCATAATGGACTATTTTTAAATAAACTTTTATTTTATTTTACTTTTTCTCCTACTACTTACTCCACTAGCTCAGAGAAGTTAGTCTTTGATTCTCTTCCTAAGTATTACATAAAGGGCAATTCATAAGCATCAGAGGAGGCCAAATAGTTGCAGATGACATTTACTACGTATGCATTTCCGTTCCGTTTTTTTTAAGATTACTTTTAAACAGTTCTCTCCCCTCAATCATTTTTTTTTCTTATTTTAGAAAACGAAGTGTGCGATTGCAAAGAATGAGGAAATGTAATGAAGTTCTCAAGGTGCTAAAACTATTAACATCTTAAAAATACGAACATTAAATTCAGAGGTTATTGATTTTTACTAACATCACAGAAGCAGGGAAGGTTGAGAACTCCTTAAGAATACATAAAACTGCAGTTTAAATTAATCTCCATACTACTGCCCATCTTTTGAATATGTTGTAATAGTAGAGTGATGATAATGACCTAACATTAGACAAACTTTAAATGAAATGTTTGTGTTATCAACAGAAACGTGAATAATTGGCAGTTATCCAAGCCATATGATCAGTACATGCAGTGAAAATGTACCTTTCAGTACAGAGAATTCTACGTGGAGCTTTACCCGCCAGGTGAGCCTTTCTCCTAGTGACAGAGTAGAGCACTTAGGGCTCTACATTACATGAGGTTGCCTGAGGTAAGATTTTGGTTCTGCCACTCATAAGGTAAATGGCCTTGGCCAATTACTTAATAATGGTTTTTCATCCATAAAATGACAAAAATAATAGTATCTCTTTCATAAGACTGCTGTGAGGATTAATTCAGGCAAGACATAGCTGCTTAGCACAACTCTTAGCCCATAGTAAATTCTCAATATTTTACAGCTACCTTTTTTTTCTTCTTTGAGACAGGGTCTCACTCTGTTGCCCAGACTTGAGTACAGTGGCACAATCTCGGCTCACCACACCCTCTGTCTCCCAGGCTCCAGCAATTCTCCTGCCTCAATGTCCCGAGTAGCTGGGATTACAGGCTTGTGCCGCCACTGCCAGTCTAATATTTGTATTTTCAGTAGGGATGGGTTTTCACCATGTTGGCCAGACTGCTCTTGAACTCCTGACCTGAAATGATCCACTCACCTCAGCCTCCCAAAGTAGACAGCTATTATTTTTATCATTGTTATGTTTACATCTCCATCAGGAATTTTTTAAAATTGAGTTTTAGGTTTGGGGGTACATGTGAAGAACATGAAAGATTGTTGCATAGGTACATACATGGCAATGTGGTTTGCTGCCTCCATCTCCATCACCTATATCTGGCATTTCTCCCCATGTTATCCCTCCCCAACTCACTATCCCCCGCTGTCCCTCCCCTATTTCCCCCACAACAGACCCCAGTGTGTGATGCTCCCCTCCCTGTGTCCATGTGTTCTCATTGTTCAACACCTGCCTATGAGTGAGAACATGCGGTGTTTGACTTTCTGTTCTTATGTCCGTTTGCTGAGAATGATAGTTTCCAGGTTCATCCATGTCCCTACAAAGGACATGAACTCATCATTTTTTATGGCTACATAGTATTCCATGGTGTATATGTGCCACATTTTCCCTGTCCAGTCTGTCATCGATGGACATTTGGGTGGGTTCCAGGTCTTTGCTATTGTAAACAGTGCTGCAGTGAACATACATGTGCATGTGTCTTTATAACAGAATGATTTATAATCCTTTGGATATATACCCAGTAATGGGATTGCTGGGTCAAATGGAATTTCTATTTCTAGGTCATTGAGGAATCGCCACACTGTCTTCCACAATGGTTGAACTAATTTACACTCCCACCAACAGTGTAAAAGTGCTTCTATTTCTCCACATCCTCTCTAGACCTATTGTTTTAACAAATTGTTAAGTGTATAGTCCAGGTTTCTGAACTGTAATCACAATGTTGTACAGCAGATCTCTAAAACTTTTTCTTCTGCCATGGCTATTGCTGTATCCACTCAATAGCCACTTCCTATCTCTCTTTCCTCCCATCCCCTGGCAACCATCTTTCTACTTCCTGTTTCAATAAGACCTTCTGTGACCTGGCTTCAGATCCTTTCATTTAGCACAACGCCCTCAAGGTGCATCTATGTTGCAGCTTATGACAGAATTTCTTTCTTTTTAGCTGATTAACAGTCCATCATAGGTATATACCACATTTTCTTTATATCTTCACCACTGGGAGACATTTAAGTTACTTCCACCTTTTGGTTATGCTGCAAAGAACATGGGAGTGCAAATATCTCTTGAAGATCCTGATTTTAATTCTTTTGAAGAAATACCCAGAGAAGTATTGAAGTATTCCTGCATCATGTGGTAGCTCTATTTTTTTTTAATAAATCTCCATACTGTTTTAGATAGGCGTTGAAACAGTTTGCATGCTTACCAACAGTGCACAAGGCTCTCAATTTCTCTATATCCATTCAATATTGAAAGTGGGGTATGCAAATACTGAGCTATTATTGTGTTACTGTTGCTCCCTTCAGTTATGCCATTGTCCACCTCAAATATTTGGGTGCTCTCATGTTGGACACCTGTACATTTATAATTGTTATGTTTTGCTGGCGAGTTGACCATTTTATAATTATATAGTGTTGTTGTCTATGAGACAGCATTTGACTCATGTGTCTTATAACATTGTGTTGGGATATAAACATTTGAAAATGCAGCCACATATTCCAGTCTTTATGGATTGACTTTGTACAGGCAAACACCTTCACCATCAGCCCAACTAGAGGTTCTGGGAGCCGCTGAAATCTTTTGGAGAAATAATACTTTTCTGGACCTGTGAATGCAATTTCTTAGTTAGAAAGAATTGGAAGTTACTTTAGCAAAAGCTCATGTTTTTGCTCCTCCTGATGTCTGTCTGTCAGCAAGCCACTCTGCTCTTCCTTGTCCTCATCAGCCATGAAACATCTGAAGTATGCCAACATCTTGTCAGTTTACCAAGGCAGGAAAGACATATTCTGGTCACTTGTACAGCCTTCTAAGAAGCTAGAACATTACAGCTACACTCCAGTCCCTCCTTTCCCTCTGAAGGAGAATTCTCAAGCTGTGCACATTAGCTGAATTTTGTCCAGCCATGTTGGCCACACCAAGCTGCCAGCTACTCTTCTTTGTTCTAAGTGTCCCCCAGGAATACACACTATACTTGTGTCATCAGTGCTCATGAGGTGATACAGAAACTAGTCCCTCAGGCAGTCCTCAGAAAAGCCCGAATGTTGGGTGCTTGGTCCACTTTTCTCTTTTCCTTGAAAGATAGTAAATTAGGATGTTCCAACCTGGTGTTGAGTTGCACCAGGTTGAAGGAAGGGCCAACATAGGTAAAATTAAACTGCTTTTCTTATGCCTTTCAATGTAGCTGTTTTTGGCTTCGTGTTCTCTGGAAATACCACAACTTTGCAACTGGATTTTAGCACTTCATAATGGTATTTTGGTTCATACAGTGTTGTTTTTGGTTCATATAGTGCTGTTAAACTGATGTTTTCATGGAGGAACAAGGGCTGGGACTTCTTATTTTGCCATCTTGCTGATATCACTTCTGGAGCTTTAACTTTTTAACACTTAAAGAAATTCACTTTAAAAATTTACTTCTTTCATATTCATTAAAATTAATTTTTTAGCTCAGCTAAATAGGTCTTTTGAAAATAACATTTAACCTATTCTTTTAAAGGGCTAATAATAATATAGAACAGATATATCTTACTATTAGAATCTTTCAAACTTTATCTCATAATATTTCCTGTCATTGATTCTAAGATTAAGATTAAATGACTTTTTCTAGAGAAGGCCTTGTGAACTTTTACATCATCTCAGCTATTTCTTATAAAATCCTCTCTCCCAAGCAGGCACTTTCTCTATCCCTGAATGTACAAATGATCTTATTTTTAAGATTCGCATTAAATATCATTCTATCCTGAAAACTTTCCTCAGTTTTTCCCAGTTGAATGTAATGTCGTTTATCTTTGAGTCTCTCTCAGTTGCTGAAGATAGGCGTCATACTACCAGAATGTAACATTTCTGAAGACAGGGATTTTGTTGTGTTTATTACTATATTAAACAGTACCTAAAATAAGGCCTGACATATAGATGGTCAAGAAACAGTTATTTATGAATGAATGACTTTCGCAAAGTGATATAATCTTATTATGACTCAGCGACCCAACTTTTTCATTTACAAAATAAAAATAACAAGATTACCGTCACATACAGTTATAACAAAAGGCAAATGAGCTGGACATAAACTACTCATTAAACATTATCTTTTATTATTATAATGACTTTTCCATGTGTGAATCCACCATAGTACTAACCTTAGGCTAAATTTGGAAAATGGCTGAATTTCAGAAAAAATTCACTGAATGAAGAAGAGGAGACGTGAAAAATAAAATAAGACAACTACAATTCAAAATCTTGTCATAATTTTTAAGAATGTTGTCTTAGATGTATTTCTGTCTTTAAATCTACTGTAGATTTTAGTTTAAGCCACTAACATATTTTAAAAAACTTAAAAGAAAACTTTTAAGTACAGATTCATTTTTGTTTAACAAATACTTTTAAGAAGACTAATGAAAAATGAAGTTTCATAAAAAATTATACACATATGCACATACACACACATATACATTCTCCATTTTTGGTCATCTTTTATCTATAACTTTCAAGTTCGTCCCTACCTTTATGTACATGTCTTTTCTCATCAGATCAAACATGACATTTATGCTATATACTTGTTGATAATGATATCATCTTCCCTCCCTGACTCTCCATCCATCTCTTTTCTCTTGCTGTGTTTCATGTTTGAAAAACTCTTTATATCTCAGTATACCAAGCTATTTTTCTATTATTCAAGGGATTCTTGATAGTACAGAAAGTCTGTGAAGAGATCAAGGTTGAAGCATTCCACCAATTCCTCAACATCAAGGCTTAATGTTAAAGATATGAAGTAAGAGAGAATTATTGTGCTTGGTAATTGAATTAAATCTGTTAGAGGAAAAACACTCAGTTGATAAAATAATATTATTCTTCTAGATTACTTTCTTTTCATGACAGGAAATTCATGAAAGTGGGAAATGGGAAGGAGAAAACAGGGTGTTTTAAAAGGGTAAGAGGAGAGAAGGTATGTTTTAATTTTTCTATTTCATTAATTTGTTCTCTTTAATGACTCTTCTCCCTAACCCCTACTTCCTGGCAGACAATTGTCTCTGTGGTAGTGCACTGTGTACATGTGTACATGTATTTCATTGGCTGATGTACATGACTATACTGTACCTATCTGAAATACAGCTGTTTATAATTGCCCTCTCACAAGGCAACAGCCAGAGCTTTTTTTTTTTTTAATTAGGGCAAATATATCCCACAATTGATGCACAGATGGAGAGAGCAGTTAACTGGCAACAATAATAATCATTCTTCACAGCAGGCTCGGGCTGGAACCAAAGCCACTGGGAGAAGACGTGAGACTAAGATGCTGCATCAAGATTATAAACTTCATAAGATCCAAACTAGCCACCCCTACCCACCCCCCCAAAATATTCTAGATTGTCTTTTCCAGTTAAGGAAGCCTACACACCTTAGCTACCATAGATGAAAGTTCTCGGATAACTAAGCAGCTATTAAATCAAAGAGCAGGCTTTCATTGGTAAAGTGGCAACAATAAAAATATCTGCTGCCTTTGCATGTATCCCCAGAACTCACTGTGCTTATAGATTAAAACTTTCAAAACTTTGTGGATTCTTATTTTGTGAATTAATCTATGTTTTAAAACAAACACTAATTATCTATTATAAATTACATTTAATATACTACTGTTTTCATTATCTTTTTTCCCTGTCTGTAAAACAAACAAACAAAAACCACAAATAGTTTCCTTATAAATATGTAAATGCTTCTGGTTCTCTGAGGAAAGAATATTAAATATAACAAAATGTGTTAACTTTCTGTGTGTCTCAGGGTCAATAATTTAAACATATCACTATTATTTTGAAATTTAAAACATATGATTCAGTTAAAAGATATGACATCTGTGGAAAACTATTAGCAATTCTATAAAACAATTTCTGTCCAATGGGGTTGATAACCATTCAAGTTTAAAAAGCAGTAGAAGCTAAGTTTTATAGAATTAACTATTAAAATCCTTCATCTTCTTAAATCACTATATTCCTGACATGCAACTTTTGAAGCACTTTTAACCTCTAGGACATTGCCTTGTGATAAGTGACTCTTAAGGAACTAGGCTTCCTGAATCTTCATTACTCTACCCATTCAAATTTGAAAGGCACTTTGGATAAGTGAAATTAAAAATAATTGCTATATGTTTTATGTATTATATTACTTTGTAATTTTAAGTGATATGATGAATTTAAATGCTCCCATAGTTTTCATTTCTTTAATTCTAGCACTGATCGTATTAACACTAAGTTTGAATGATTTTTGTTACTGCCGTGTTCTACAGGCTGGGTTCAGTATAAAGCCATATCAGAAACATATTGAAATAATATGTACATCTCTCAGTAATTTACTCAATGCACATTCTGATGGCAATAGCCCTTGGGATAAACTTGTAATGAGGTTTCAATGAACCTGAATTACTTGGAAAATCAAAGGAATATAAAATTGTACTGCTGATTTTTCAAATAAAATAAATATAAAAACTATAACTGAAATACAGGTTTTTGAAAAATGACATTCAATTTGAGTATTCTGAAGTATATTAAATAATCGAGTCCTGATTTGGGCCCATATCCTTATTCTAGTCTCATAAAAAATATACTACCAAACCTTCTTTTAAATGACAAGAAAGAATAGATCCACCTAAATATTCTATAAAAATTCAGTTTAGAAATATAAACTGAGGCTGGAAAAGACTAGCTAGAAAGTGATTCTTCTTTGGCTTTGTTTTCTTCTAATCATCACCGGAACATTTCATTTTGAGGGTGAAGTACTTTCACGTCAATGCTTTTTCCATTTGTTATTTATTTAGGTAGTCAGAGTGTTATTTTTTAGGCTGGATTTCCCAGTGGATCATAAATAGTAAGGTCTAAAACAAAGACAAGTAATCTGGTTTACACAGAACTTTTTCAGTATTTTATTTTCTTATTAGATTTTATAAAAACAATCTTTATTAGTGCATAAATTTTTATTCAATATTCTTTACTCTGAACCAAAAGCAACTTAGGCATTAAAATCTTACAAAATATAATCTAATTTGGTTTTTAGCTTTGGTAATGTGAATATCATATATTTATGAGTGAGCTTGAATGAAATATGTAATGTATTATAGTACAATAATTTAAGCATAAGCATATTATTGAATAATGATAAACATCAAGTCATCAGTTCATTTTAGCAAATAAATAAAATAAGGTCAGACTAAAAAACCGAGGCAAAATGGCCAATATATGCTTGACAAGAATAGAGGAATATGATGTTTATAATTATAGATTTGCTCATACTGTCAGAGGACTTCAAGATTTATAGCAAAATTGCTGTCTTGATTAAATTATCAATACTTAACAATCTCTTATTGTTACCGTAATATAGCAAAATGTGGAAATGCAGTGATACTCTCCAGCACCTGTCAGCAAATGCTGAAAATAAATGTTTCATATACATGTATGTATATTGACATATAAAATATGCTTACTTAATATTTTTATTTTCAAGTACTGGATTTTTTTCACTTTGTTTTGTTTTTGTGGGCTTTGTTTGATTGTTTCTAAAATTAGCCATAATTAAAAATCATTACCATATTCAAAATTAGTTTTACTTTAAAATAAATGGCTAAAATAAGAGAACCACTTTCTGATATCATTAATACTGTCCCCTCAAAATAAAGCTATGAAATGCTCTCTTATTACTGCATGGATAGTGCACAAAAGTGTGTCAAGAAGGAAGTCATGATATGGATACACAAGGGGAAACAGTATTTTTTAAAATAAATCTAAGAGTATATTTTATAGTATTAGAAATGGTAAATTTCAGAGAAGCTATAAAATACCTCCCCACCAAAACAACAACAGAAACCCTCTGGATGTTATCATATTTATAACAACATTATTAATGCCTTCCTTTTTTTTTTAATGCACTCCTTTTTCATGTTAGAATCTGATGTCACTAACATTTTTTAATGTTTTTGTTTTTCATTTGATAATCATCAAAGCAGTTTTTTTGTTTCAGCATATATTAAACAAATTAAGTAGGTTTACTGGTTGAATCCATTTCTTTTATAGCTTTCTGATTGTATTGCAGTGAGTCATTCCTACAGCATGTGCCTGTGATGCATTTGCAGTTTCACAAAGTCAATGTTATTGTTCACCTTCTGAGACCAACTTTTCCCTTGACTTTTCCACATTTCATGTGACAGAACTTCTTTTAAGGTCTAATGCTAAGCTAAGAACTTATTAATGGGGGCTCATTATTAAATTGCTGGGTCTTACTAAGTCATATGTGAAAGTTGAATGATGTACATCTTCCACCCTGTCATATACATGCGACTTTTATTAATTTTATCTGCTTCCGTCTGTCCTAACACCCCTTTGGTTATCTAACATGTTTTTCTACTCCTCAATAGGTTCAGCTTAGGTCCTGAGATGCTTTGGCTTTCTTGAGTCAACATCCCTCTCTGTTCTAGAGGGAGAGACAGAAACGTTGACGTAACACTTTGCCAGCAGGCTACGGATGTTTGCCAGTCTCTAACAAGTATCTTGTATATTATTTCTCAATTCCTTTGATTATTAGAGAGATTCTTAGAACTGCCTCCAACCACAACTTTTAAGCATCTGTATAACTCTCTACCCTCTTACAGAACTCATGTACTAAGACCCACCTAGATTAGATTGGAGATTACTTCATGCCCCTTGAATTAATGATTTGGTATTTATATTGCTGATTCATTTCCTAAACGATGAACTCTGAGCTGATCAGGAATCTCTCAGCAGATCCCACTGATGCACTGGTGGCATTTATGTCACACCTGATTCACATTCACTCTTACCATACAGAAGAAAAATTACTATAGGGATATTTGAGAATAATTATTGGACATTCCAAGTAAGTTGTGTATAATGATAAACAGCCAGACTGTTGAACTGGCAGCAACTCTGGTTGTTTCTGCCCAGTGATTTCTACCTCCTGAAACATTCAAAACAATCAGACCCTTAAAAATTTAATTTCCATTAAAAAATAATACTTCACTAGTTTTCACTTATAATTAAGAGACATTTACCCTTTTTAGTATACACACAGTATTTTCTACTGGCACTCCCAAGTAATCAAGTCAGTACATTTTTTAATGTATAATTAAATATCAAGTAACTTTGCATGACACTCATATAGAATGCATTTAACCAGAAGTTACTAAATTCTAGGTTGATTACTTTTGGAGGAAAATTTTGTCTTGGTTAAGGTTTTCTTTTTTATTTTATTTTTCCAGCTTTTAAGTTCAGGGGTACATATGCAAGATATGCAGGTTTGTTACATAGGAAATGTATGCCATGGTGGTGTGCTGTAAAGATCAGGCCATCACTTAGGTATTAAGCCCAGTATCCATTAACTATTCTTCCTGATGCTCTCCTACCTTCCACCTGCCACCCTCCAACGGGCCCCAGTGTATGTTGTTCCCCTCACTGTGTTCCTGTGTTATCATCGTTCAGCTCCCACTTATAAGTGAGAATATGCGTTATTTGATTTTCTGTTCCTGTGTTAGTTTGCTAAGGATAATGGCAAAGGACATGATTGGTTAAGGTTTCCTTAGGTGAAAGAGACAGAATTCTATTGACAATGGATTAAGCAAAATGGTGGAATAATTAGAAGGACTTATGAATATCAATGAAAATGGCCATGAACGTGGACAACCACTCTATCAGTCTGTCTGAGGCCCTTTGGTGTTTTACTTCTGTTTCTCTCTTCACATTTGCATCATTCTTCCCTCTTCACAGACGAGGTTCTTCTGTGTATAAGTCAACTCTCACTAAGCAGTCTAAAGAGTAAATATCCAAGTTCAAGATAAGAAACGGGAAAAGTATACAAAGAAGGAAAATAAAAGGAAAATTCACTGTCTGGGCAGTGTCTATTACAGATTTCTCAAAATAAATGTCACCAGAACTGTAACATCTTGCTAAATATTACCTGAGCTTGTTAAGCATTTTAATGAATAAACCTTAGTCTTATCTTTCTAGATCTATGGTAGAAGGCTCACTTTTTAACTAATGGTCAATATATCTTGTGATATTAAACAATATCTCATAAGACATTTTCTCATCAACAATTAATATAACGCAACAATAAAAAATGAAATAGATCTAATTTTAAAATAATTAATGGGCTGTAACAAAATCTAAGGTAATTAATTATCAAAAGCTAGCCAGAACAATTGGGGATATTACTCTATATTTGGCAGGATCTTATAAAATGACTGACATACATGTGTAGTATAAATTGGACAATCTGGAAATATGTACAAATTTCAATCTTCCAAATAATAAGGTAATAGTTTAGTGACTCAGTTTTTAATTTTTTTAATGATCTACTTCTTTTAAAAATGTCTTCGAGATTCCATTATGGGCATTGATATTTTATCAGTCTGGAAACATAAAATGTAGTAGGCAGAATATTAAAGCTATCTCCTAAAACCCCTTGTCTTTTGGTTATACAATCAAATGCCAATCTAGGTGCTATTGTGAAGGGATTTTGCAGAGACAATTAAGGTTCCTAATCCGACTTTAAAATAGGGAAACTGGCTGGATGTAGTGGCTCATGCCTGTAGTTCCAGCACTTTCAGAGGCTGAGGTAAGAGGACTGCTTGAATCCAGGAGGTCAAGACCAGCCTGGGCAACATAGTAAGACCTGGTCTCTACAAAATTAAAATAAAAAAAAATTAGGCAGGCATGGTGCTGTGTGCCCATAGTCTCAGATATTTAGGAGGCTAAGTTAGGAGTATCACTTGAGCCCAGGAGGTTGAGGCTGCAGTGAGCTGTGATCATGCCACTGCATGCTAGCCTGAGCAAGAGAGAGACCCTGTCTCAAAAAATCAAAATAAAGATGAGAGATTATTCTAGATTACCCTGGTGAGCTAATATAATCATATCAGCCCCCAAAAGTTCAAGAGGAAATCAGTCAGAGAGATGTAGCAGAAGTGACGGCAGAATATATGTGGTGACATGGGATTCTATACACGATTGCTGATTCTGAGATGTAATAGGCTACAAATAATGACTAAGAAAGATTTCCAGAAGTGCAAGGTGGTCTCCAGATGACAGCCAGAAAGGAAATGGGATCTCAATCTTACAGTCACGCAGAAATAATTTTGGAATGATCCTAGCAGCAGATTCTTCCCTACAGCCCTTGCAACTCTATATAAATGTTTATTATCTGCTTGTTAATTTTTGCAGAAAGCCAACTGGGATTTTGAGGATTTCTTAAGATTTACTATACATAAATCATATCATATGCAAGCAGAGATATTTTTACTTTTAAAAATCTGTATGCATTTTATTTTATTTTTTTCACCTAACTGATCTGGCTAGAACTTCTAGTACAAGGCTAACTGCAAGTAATGACAGCAGATATCCTATTGTTCCTGATTTTAGGAGAAAAGCAATCAGTCTTTCACTATCAAATATCACCTGTTGGTTTTGTTACCCTTTATTAAGATAATAAAGTTTGCTTTTACTCCAAATTTACTGAGGAATTTTCATAATGAAAGGGTACTGATTTTTTTCAAATGCTTTTACTGTATTTATTGAAATTATCATATTTTCCCCTTTATTCTATTAATGTTAACACCAATTTTCAAATATTAAATCAGCTTTGCATTTCTAGAATCCCATTTGGTCCTGGTATATAATCTATGTTGCATGTCGATAGTTTTGGTTTGCTAGTATTTTGTTGAGATTTTTACCTCTATATTCATAAGGGATATTGGTCTGTTGCATTTTTTAATATAGTGTTTTTATCTGGTTTTGAAATCAAGGTAATACTTGCCAAATAGAATGAATTAGGCAATGTCTCTCCTTATTTTTAAAACAGCTTGCAAACAGCTGGTATTAATTCTTCTTTAAATATTTAGTAGAATTTACCTTTCAAACTATCTGGGCTTTTCTGTGTCGAAAATTAAAAATTAGTAATTCAACCTCTTTAGTGTTGTAGTCTATTCAGATGTTTTATTTTGTTTTCTTGAGTCAGTTCTGGTAATCTGTGTCTTTCTAGGAATTCGTATATTTCATCTAATTTGTTGACATTTAGTTGTTCACGGTGGTCCCTTATAATTCTGTTTCTGTAAGGTTGGGTAGTGATGTCCCCTCCTTTACTCTTGATTTTAATAATTTGAGTCATTTTGGTTTCTTCCCCCTTGCTCAAGTTAAACTTACTGATTGCAATACATTTCAAACAACCAACTTTTGATTTCATGTATTTGCTCTGTTGATCTTCCTCTCTTTTTTTCATTAATTTCCATTGTAGTCTGTAGGATTTCCTTCCTTCTGCTAACTGTAAGTTTAGTTTGCTATCATTTTCTTGTGTCTTCAGATGTAAGTTTAAGTTATTTATTTAAGATCTCTCCTCTTTTTTAAATATCGTATAGGTATATACAACTATTCTCTCTGAGCACTGCATTAGCTGCAAAAGTTTTGGCATTTATATTTTCATTTTCATTCATCTCATAGTATTTTCTAAATTCACTTGTGCTATCTTCTGGATGCATTGGTTATTCAGGAGTGTATTCAATTTCTATTATATTTGCATATTTTCCAAATTTCCTCTGTTATTAATTTCTAATTTAATTTCCTTGAATATGCTTTGTATTGTTTCATTCCTTTTAAATGCATCAAGGCTTATTTTATGAACCAGCAAATAGTTCATAGTTCTGTTCTGGAAAGTGGTCCATGTGTGCTTAAGAGGAATGCTTGTTCTGCTGCTGTTGGGTGAAGTGACCTATAGATAATTGTTGGTTTATCATGCTGTTCATATCTTTCACTTTCTTATGGCTCTTCTGCCTACTTGTTCTATCATTCTTGAGAATTGCGTTAAGTTCTCTAACTTTTATTGTTGGTTTGTCTATTTCTCCCTTCTGTTAGTTTTTGCTAAGTTTAAGTTGTTTGTTGATAGAGTGTCTGAATTTTCAATCATTTGAATATGTCATTTCACTATCTAATGATCTCTATTCTAATAAGTCAGCTGTTATTTTTATTGGGGTTCACTTTTACCTGATAAGTTATTTCCTTCTTACTGCTTTGAAGATTTTCTACCTTTGACTTTCAACATTTTGACTGTAGGTCTGAGTGTGGTTCTCTTTAAATTTTTCCTACATGGAGTTTGCTGCATTTCTTAGATGTATAGATTAATGTTTTTCATAAAATTAGGAAAATTTCCGGGTATTATGTCTTTGAATATTGTTGCTGTCCCTTACTCTCTTTCCTCACCTTCTGCTATTTTATTATGAGTATGTTGGTGTAGTAAATGGTTTCTAAAATTTCTCTGGGGCCTGTTTATTTTTTTTTCCTCTTGTTCTCCAAGTTACGTATTCTATTTTCATGTACATCTAGTTTGTTGATTCTTTTTTTCTGCCAGCTCAAATCTACTGTTGAGCCCATCTAGTGAATTTTCATTCTGGTGTTTGTACTTTTCAACTGCAGATTTTCCATTTGGTTCTTTTAAAATATTTTCTTTTTCATTTATGTTTTTTATTTAAGGAAATATTGTCAGCATCTTCCTTTGATTCTTTGAACATTGTTGCCTTTAAGTCTCTAAACATATTTTTAATAGCTGCCTTGAAGTCTGTTTCTAAATGTACCATTTGGGGCCCGTCAAAGGCAGTTTTTATTGCCTGATATTTTTTCATTGTATTTGTGTCACAAATTTATGTTTGTTGTATGTCTCATAATTTATATTTTTGGCTGAAAACTAGACATTTTAGATATTGTAGCAAACCTTCATACTAATCCAAGCTGGTGGTGTTGACAGGTCAGCTGTTATTTGCTTGTTAATCAGTTTGTTTGATAAGTGACTCAGCTGAACTAATTCTGCAAAGTCTATTCCCCCCAGTGTACAACTTCTGATATCCCTGCTCAGATTTCTCTCGGTTTTTCTTTTAATCTGGCTACATTTAGGTCACCCCTGGGAAAGCACAAAGCACTTATTGGCCCAATGTTGTGCTTTAGCTCCCTTAAATTTCACCCTTTGTCATTGTATATGTATTAGCTTAGAGCTATACCACAGATCAGGGAGTGTTTTCCTCCTCATATTCAACTGGGGACTAATAGTTTAATATTTTGATCACCCCCGAAAGGATGTAGCCTTGAGAATGCTCATGATATTACAAATTGAGAAGGATGACTGTAATTTTATTTTTAAGGCTGGCTTGCTATAAGTCATCCCTGGGTCAAAGTAGCTTATTGTTTATATAATTTGTTGTTTGGCCAGAGGTTGTATTTAAGTCTCTTTTATTTAAGCCCACTGGGTGTGGATGGATCCAAGTGTGGCTTTGAGAATGCTGTCAAATTTTGCTCTGATTGCTACGGAGTGAGTGTAGCCTAACGCATATGCACAACCTTCCCACCAGCAGAGTTGGCTGTTACCATGGCAATCTCTATTAAACTTTGGCTTCTCTGGTTTACTTGTGTCTTGGAGCTACCAGCTTCCTTTTACTTGTCTCCACCAAGATCTCCATTGTTTTTGACAAAGTCCTAAGGCATGGAGTTCCCCTTACTCTGTCCCAAATAAAGTCAGGGTCCTCAGGTAAAGCTGTAGACCTCCTTATAACTTACCTTTCCCCTCAGGCATAACCACCACACCCTGCAGTGGTGCAGAAGGCAGGCATTTGCTGTTTACTAAGTGTCACTCCCACTCTTGTGCACATTGGAGACAGGGTGGGTAGCTTACCCAGATCTTTTTGGCTTTGTCTTTCATTGTGGCACATCTACCCTATGAACAGGCGAAACAGGTTGATCAGGCTCCCAATATCCTTGGTCCACTGTGCCTGACATAGAGCTTCTGTGCTATGAGTGTGGGTGAGTGGAGAACAAGAACCAGTCCTCTTAGTCATATCTGTTTAAAATAGAACTTCTGCAACATGGGCCTGGGTGAGAGGAGAAACATTGGTATTCTGCCCTCCTGGGTGAAACTATGGCCCCAGACTGGAAGGTGGAAGAAGAATTAGGTCCCAAATTCTTGACTGTACGTGACCATGGCAGTTTCCATAAACGGAGCTTACAGAGTGGGGAAAATTATGTTTAAGAATTGGGTCACAGTTTTGCATCTCAAGGATGAAGCCAATTGATGTGCTGTTAGATTTGGTTTACTAGTATTTTATTGAGCATCTTCGCATCAATGTTAATCATGGATACTGTCCTGAAATTTTCTCCCCTCCCCACCTTTCTTTTTTTGAGATGGAGTTTTGCTCTGTCGTCCAGGCGGGAGTGCAGTGAGGCAATCTCGGCTCACTGTAACCTCTGCCCCCTGAGTTCAAGCGATTGTCTTACCTCATCCTCCCGAGCAGCTGGGACTACAGGCACGTGCCATCACACCCAGCTAATTTTTGTATTTTTAGCAGAGACAGGGTTTCACCATATTGGCCAGGCTGTTATTGAACTCCTGGCCTCATGATCCACCCACTGTGGCCTCCTGAAGTGCTGGGATTACAGGCATGAGCCACTGCGCCCGGCCTTGAAATTTTCTTTTTTAGTTGTGTCTCTGCCAGGTTTTGGTATCAGGATGATGCTGTTCTCATAAAATGAGTTAGGGAGGATTCCCTCTTTTTGTATTGTTTGGAATAGTTTCAGAAGGAATGGTACCAGCTCCTCTTTGTACCTCTGGTAGAATTTAGCTGTGTACCCATCTGATCCTGGACTTTTTTTGGTTGGTAGGCTATTAATTGGTGCCTCAATTTCAGACCATGTTATTGGTCTATTCAGGGATTTAACTTCTTCCTGGTTTAGTCTTGGGAAATAAGTGTCCAGGAATTTATTCATTTCTTCTAGATTTGCTGGTTTATGTACATGGAAGTGTTTGTAGTAATCTCTGATGGTAGTTTGTATTTCTGTGGACTCAGTGGTGATAACCCCTTTATCATTTTTTATTGCATCTATTGAATTCTTCTCTCTTTTCTTCTTTATTAGTCTGGCTAGCAGTCTATCTATTTTGTTGATCTTTTCAAAAAAGCAGCTCCTGGATTTACTGATTTTTTGAAGGGTATTTTTGTGTCTCTATCTTCTTCAGTTCTGCTCATATGCAAATCTGTAAACGTAATCCATCACATAAACAGAACCAAAAACAAAAGCCACACGATTATCTCAATGGATATAGAGAAGGCCTTTGATAAAAATCAACAGCCCTTTATGCTAAAAACTCTCAATAAACTAGGTATCAATGGAACATATCTCAAAATAATAAGAGCTATTTATGACAACCCCATAGACAATATCATACTGAATGGGCAAAAACTGGAAGCATTCCCTTTGAAAACTGGCACAAGACAAGGGTGCCCTCTCTGACCACTCCTATTCAACATAGTATTGGAAGTTCTGGCCAGGACAATCAGGCAAGGAAAGAAATAAATGATATTCAATTAGGAAAAGATGAAGTCAAATTGTCTCTATTTGCAGATGACATGATTGTATATTTAGAAGACCCCATCGTCTCAGCCCAAAATCTCCTTAAGCTGATAAGCAACTTCAGCAGTCTCAGGATAAAAAATTCTGAGACTGCAAAAATCACAAGCATTCCTATACACCAATAACAGACTAAAAGAGAGCCAAATCATGAGTGAACTCCCATTCACAATTGCTACAAAGAGAATAAAATACCTAGGAATGCAACACACAAGGGATGTGAAGGACCTCTGGAGAACTACAAACCACTGCTCAAGGTAATAAGAGAGGACACAAATGAATGGAAAAACATTCCACGGTCATGGTTAGGAAGAATCAATATCGTGAAAATGGCCACACTGTTCAAAGTAATTTGTAGATTCAATGCTATCCCCATCAAGCTATCATTGACTTTCTTCACAGAATTGGAAAAAAAAACAGCTTAAACTTCATATGGAACCAAAAAAGAGCCCACATAGCCAAGGCAATCCTAAACAAAAAGAATAAAGCTGGAAACATCACACTACCTGACTTTATACTGCAAGTCTACAGTAATCAAAACAGCGTGATCCTGGTACCAAAGCAGAGATACAGATGAATGGAACAGAATAGAGGCCTCCAGAAATAATGCCACACATCTACAACAGTTTGATCTTTGCCAAACCTTACAAAAACAAGCAACGGGGAAAGGATTCCCTATTTAATAAACGGTATTGGGAAAACTGGCTAGCCCTATGCAGAAAGCTGAAACTGGATCCCTTCCTTAAATCTTATATAAAAATTAACTTCAGATGGTTTAAAGATTTAAACATAAAAGCTAACACCATAAAAACCCTAGAAGAAAACCTAGGCAATACCATTCAGGACATAAGCATGGGCAAGGACTTCGTGACTTATAATTGTTAAGCAATTAATAAGGAACTAGCTGTTTGATTAAGAGAAAGAAAATGGAAAGGAAAGATGAATTAGGGCCGGGTGCTGTGGCTCACAGCCTGTAATCCCAGCACTTTGGGAGGCCGAGGCTGGTGAATCACAAGGTCAGGAGATTGAGACCATCCTGGTCATGGTGAAACCCCATCTCTAATAAAACACAAGAAATTAGTCAGGTGTGGTGGCAAGCACCTGTAGTCCCAGCTACTCAGGAGGCTGAGGTAGGGGAATCACTTGAACTTGGGAGAGGAAGGTTGCAGTGAGCTGGGATCATGCCACTGCACTCCAGCCTGGCAACAGAGCAAGACTCCTTCTCAAAAATAAAAAAAAAAAAAAAGGAAAAAAGAAAAGATGAATTAAAAATGTTTCTGTGACTTAAAAGTCTCCTCTGTAATGTAAGAACCATATGTAAAGAATCTGAAGTATTTTGAAATTGCTCTTCTTTAATTTTTGTATTATCATTCTGGGGGAAAATCTCAGGGTTATAGTATTTTTAAAACTGCATTGATATTGAGAATCATCATGAGGAACAAAAGTACCATTGTCTTTTCAGCATCCTAGTTCAATGCAGGCTGTTTTTTCTAGTCACAAGTATTCAAGCAGAAGGGGAGAAAAAATAATATGCCCATGCCAAGCATATTCAAAATCCTAAACAAATATTTTACAGATTTTTATATGTAAACTATTGAAACTAAGACCTTCTGCAAGGTAGACTACTTGGAGTTTATATGTGTCCTTAAGGAGTTTGCATTTAAAATGCAAGTAATTGTTTACATATTATATTATCTGAGTTTTACAAGTCATACATAAAATTCTTCTCATTATGGGGATTCTGGATGGCAGGAGTGCATTGATTACATAATATCTGGAAGCGAAGTATCTAAATTAAACTATTTCCCACAGCATGTAGATATTTCTAAATTAACATTTAAATGTAGATTTTTAATAATGAGCTATGCATCTTCTTTTTCTGTACAGAATAAACACTGTAGAGAGTTTAAATAGCTCAGGATAGTCAATGCTTAATTTATTTATGGAGGTTGTTCATCTATGACTTCATATCATTTTTTGTGTATCTGTTTTACTACAATATACCTTTATTGGTGCTTGTATGCATGTAATGTGTATATATGTGTTTGAAACACAATAACCCATTCATTCATTTACTCATGTATTCATTCATTCATTCATCCATAAGCAATTTAATGAATACCTGGAAAATTTTAACTAGGATTGTGTCCTATTTAACTCCAGTTCCAGGGTTAGAATATGGGTTAGAATATATGCATTTTTTTATTTCTAATTACACATATGCCTGCCACTTGTTAGAATGGCTTCCATGCCTTCTATTTCCTTCAGTCTTTCTCTTAGGACTGTTTTTGGAGAACAGCTATGTAGGGAAGAACAGCTAAAAGGGGAATAGATGGCATGTCTTATGCTGGGAACAGGTGCAATATTTAGTACTGAATATGAAGTTAGAGTTCATTTAGGAACATAGGTGCTCCTATAATATGGCATAAGATTTCTTCTGGGTTGAGAACTAAAAGAAACAGCCAGATCACCATGATGAATCAGCACTGCCCTTAATGAAAGTCCAGGTATTAAATTGAGCTGAGAAAAGGAAGAGTCAGAGAAACAGGAACTAGTTCTGAATTACAGAACAATTAAAAATGGGAGCTAAGATTTTGGTGTACAGGCAAGTAAAGGACCTAGTTAAGAACTGTTAGACATATGTTTAATATCTTTGAAAGAACATATTTTAGGATAAAAGATGGGATTTAACAGAGCCTTCCTAAATTTATGCTAATAGCATTTCAATCTTTATGTTGAGTGGTATGAGCAAATTGTATTGCACTTTTAGAATGTTTGAAAAATTGGAATTTAGAATTTCAGTCATTTTATATAATGTTCATAAAATTCTATAAACCTGAAAAACAACCGATACTGCAAAACAATGTAATGTTTAAATAGGTTAAGATTTCTAATTATTTTGCCTTAAGAGTGAAGTGGATTTCTTCTTACATTAGCTTCCCTATATTATGAGCCGTGAAGTAATTTATTATGTACTACATGGGAACATACTAAATGTGAGAAGTTCGTGTGCTTTAGCACAAACTTTCCATAGTATAATTTTTTAACAGTTTTCTTGCAGTGTTCACAGAAGGTTACAAGGAAGAATCTTTAAATCCACTTGTTTCTGAAGTGAAATGATTTTCTCTTACAATTATGGCAGATATCCCTTATTATGCCACTTTAGAACTAGAATCAATAACTAAACATAATTGAAGCAAATTAATAATTTTTACAAAATCTAATTTATAATAATTTGATACTAGAGTTATAAATAACAAATAAAACCACAGCTATTGCTCTGTATAATTATACATTTTTTCTCTAATTATACAGCTAGCTACATGGCTCACTTTTAAATCAATGCCTTGGTATAATAGGTCAATAGAAATGTAGGTTCTACTGAGATCACAATATAGGTACAGTTAATCAGTATAAGGACTTACCAGTTAATTAAGTCCCTTTTTTGCGTTCAGTCTTCTGTAAAAAATTAAGGAATGTATGACTCAAAGGAAAACACACACACACATAACCTTGATGAGTAGTACTGAATACTGAAAATAATCCATATAGTAATCAAAGATGTTTTTTTACCAAGGAAGTCTGAGTGACCGTAGAAGTTTAATAACAAACCTTAGTTTCTTGCTCTAATTCAACTGTGTCCAGATAAGGTGTCGAAAACTCTTTCTGAGGAAATTTTTGTTTTTATTAAGCAATGCGTTAACAACTAAATCTTGTTTTATAAGGACCTAAATCAAACTCACTCAGAGAAAAACAACAGGATATGATCTTGGATCACAGACGAATCAGCTCCTTTGATCTTTAAACTGCCTCCTGAGTTAATTTGAATGCTTTTATATCTCCTTTTTGAAAATCTAGAGCTACTGTCTGTAATAACTTTCAAGCTTATTTTTGATAACAAAGCCAATTTTTCCATGCCTCAATTTCCCTACATCAGAGGCCAAGATCATATCTCCTGTTGTGTGACAGGAATAAGTGGAGGGTTAATAAGAAATATTTGCAGTTATCCAGGATGAGATTTAGATTTCCAACCTCAGTACCCTGGAGAATGACTATTATGAAAAAAAGCGAGAGATAATGGCACTAAAAAGGGACAAAAAGGCCCACCCTGTCTTCTCCACATGAAACTCATGCTAGGGACATACTATTCTGGTCGTCAACACATAACAGCAGCAACAACGTTAATCCCTTACAGGGCATGGTGAAAATGACAGGTCGTATCACATGCATTATTTGCCCCTAAGTCCCCTCCCTGTGGCATGGGAATCTTTGGCACCATTTTACACAGGAGCAGAGCCGGACTGAGTGGTTTCAGCCAAGTCGCGGAATGACAAAGGCAGGATTTGTGCCCAGCTCGGCCCTTCTGCTCCAGGGACTAAAAGAAATGTTTTCTTACTGAGAGGGCTGGCTACTTAGAGGACTCAGTCTGCAGTACCTCACTTCTCCTGGCACCTCTGGAAGCCCCTGACCTGACAGTGCCCATGTGGACTTCGTCTTCACTGAACTCCTAGCGGAAAATGGCCATGCCCTGCCCTGCCCTGCAGACCACAGAGGAGCCATTTCCACTGCTGGGGCCAGAGAGAGGTTCCGAGGGGGCCCAGCTCCTGCAGCAGCGACCAGGGTATCCCGGTAGGAAGAACCACATGCGAGGACCGGGCACGACCTGTCTAAAATGGACTGCAAAGGGGCTAACACGCTGACCTTCCCTTTCAACCTAATATTGCTGTAACATTTACTTCTACTGTGCAGTAGCTCTCCCTGCCTGCATTCTGATAGGCCTATTTCTATACTTTTAACAGTGGAACTAAATCTCCAACTGGGTTAACTGAAGCATTATGCTTTCCCGTTTTCTCTCATCACAAATCTGTAACGATAAAGAGAGTCATTTGAAGAATGCATTGGGTCTCTAAATCTGATTTTGTAAAAAGTTATGTTTGATTTTAACAAGTTGCAGCAGTGGTTCTCAAAAGGGGCAACTGTAATCCCATCCCTCCACCACACACACGTTTGGCAATGATGGAAGACAATTTTTGCTTGTCACACTGAAGGAACAGCAGTGCCACAGGGATGCTGTTAAACATTGTACAAGCACAGGATAGCCACCCTCCCTCAACCCCAGACTCTGTCTCACGACAAAAAATTATCTGACCCAAAACGTCACTAGTGTGAGGTTGAGAAGCCCTGGGTTCTATTATGGAAATACCTGCTTGGCATTACTATCTTGCCACTGATCCCAAAGGGATCTAGTAACTTGGAAGCAATTTAAACCACAAATACTTGTAGTCCAACTATCAGAATCCTGATTTTACTAAATCTATTTTTTTTTTTTTTGCTTTATATTTCAAGAGAATAGGACAAATGGTTTCAGTCTTTTCTTTTCTTTTTAAAAAAGCTCACATCAGGAATTTTAGTTTGAAAAAGTAGACCAATGACTGATCATTTCTAGCCTTTGTACATGATACACCTGTAATATTCTATGCTGGAGCTGATGTATAGACTAATTAACCTGGAACACTTCAAGAGAATGAGTTAACAAGGAGAGAGTCACTTTTTGCAGTGCAGTCTTATTATGAAACCAGGGGCACTGAACGCTACAGTCTTGAAAGATTTTCAATAATGTAAGTTGAAATTAGAGACTTCTTCAGGTAACAACAGTGTGTTGACCAGAGAAATCAATTTGTCAGGACATTCAAATCTGGTTAATCAAGGTTTTCAACTTGTTTCTATGACATTCAATCTATAAATTTTATCTCTGCCTAAGTAAAAATGATAGTGTCAAAAGAGCTCTTAAAACACCACCCAGGAGCAATTACCCTAAATTTGCAGGTACATGTGACTCTACCCAAATTTTGAGTCTTTGGAAAAAGATATTACAAAAATTGCCTATACTGTTGTATTTTCTAATAATAAATTTCATGAAAAGACTGGAAATGCTTTTCCTTTTTCATTTCCAAATTGTACACTTTACCAAATAGAGAATGAGTAGCTGATTGCAACCCTCTGTGTAATAAGATGCTTTAAATACAAGTATATGTGGAAAAGTCAGTATTTCATAAATACAACAAATAGCAAAATATACTTTATGAGAAAATAAAAGTTAAGGCTTTTGACATATCTTACTTTTTTCAACAGATTTATGTTTATACTATAATGGATCAAATAAATAACAAAAATTTATGTGAAAAACAGTGGACAATATACTACTGTTTTCTGAAAGGTATATTTTAATCCTCACATATTCTTAAGAAGTTTCCATCTTCATATGTTCAGGAAGCATTTAGGCAGGCAGGCACAGTGGCTCACACCTGTAATCTTAGCACTTTTGGAAGCTGAGACGGGTGGATTACCTGAGGTCAGGAGTTCAGGACCAGCCTGGCCAACATGGCAAAACATAGTCTCTACTAAAAATGCAAAAATTAGCCAGGCATTGTGGCATGTGCCTTTAATCCTAGCTACTCAGGAGGCTGAGGCAGGAGAAGAATTGCTTTTACTTGAACCCAGGAGGTGGAGGTTGCAGTTAGCCGAGATTGCGCCACTGCACTCCAGCTTGGCTGATGGAGACTTCATCTCAAAAAAAAAAAAAAAAAAAGAAGAAGGATTTAGGCTTTTCAAGCTGCTTTGAATTTTGACGCTATTCAATTTATTAAACAAGGCTGCTAAACTTTCCTTAGAGCAATATGCTCTAAGAACCTGTTAATCATTTGTGGATTTAAATGACATATCATAGGTAACATTTACATGGTAATTAACAAAACTGTGAAATCTTCCTTTCCTTAATTTTAAGTGCCATTACATTTTTTGTTAAATCAAGTAGCATATTACTTGGCAAGATAATCTTTTTTTCTAGTTGGAAAGATAAATAGAAATGTATTAAAACTAATCTGCTCTATAAATTCTGAACTTTTGCTTGATTATCTTGTGAAGCCCACCACTGCATAGCACATTTATGAAATTTTCCAGCATGTAATTTCAATTACAATGTTAAGATATTGAAATTGGCATTTGGGAAGCCGCATGCAAATGTAAGTAATTTTTGGAGTACACAAATATATTTAAATACTGTACTGTAGAAGAAACTGTCTATGGAATTGATGTGTGATCAATCCTAAGTGACCCCTACCAAATCTTACATTTTTTATATTTCGGATTCCATTGGCATTTGGCTTCTCTTTCTTCTCAATATCTTTCTAACTCTACTTTGCCCTCCCTGCATATTCTGATTGTGTTGGTGACAAGGGTCAGAGAAAGCAGTGATCTTTTTGACCAAGACATATGTGCAAGGAAAAAATATAGTTAATTTAAATAAATAGACCTACATTAATTATGAAACATCACATATGTAGACTCATTTTTGATCAAAAATACACATATTTTGTTTCAAGTTAAATAGAATAATAACATTTGCAGTGAGGATATGGACAAATGTACATTTTGTTTCTGGAAATTATGTGATCATTTACTTAATTTAAACCAGTATTTCTCAAATGCGCTACTGATATTTGAGACCAGATAATTACCTGTTGTTGGAGTTACCCTGTGTATTGTAGGATGTTTAGTGGTATTCCTCACTTCTACCCTCTAGATGTCAGTTTCATCACCCCAGATATGACAAGCAAAAATATCTCTAGACATTGTCAAATGTTTTTTGAGTGACAAAGTCACTCCTAGTTGAGAATCACTGGTTTAAACAGGCATATCCATATGCAAATGTATTTATGATTTTTAAAGGTTGAGGAGAGAAGAAAGGATAAAGGAAGAGAAGGAGGGTTGGAAGTAAGGAGATACAGAGAATAAGAAAGGGACAGAGAGAGAGTTGGGAGATAGAAAGATATTACCACCAAAGCACTGCACACTTTCTACTATGTTTATTTTCATCTTTTCTGGCTAAACACACATTTCGTTAGTTCTGATATACAAGCTCACAGTGAATAAGAGCACAGGTTCCAGAGTCTGGCCAAACATGAAATTCCAGTTCAAGCATATCCCAGCTTTGCAACTCTTTGATCTTGGGAAGGATATTAAACTTCTTTAATCCTCAGTTTCTTCATTTGTAAGCAGGAGATTATAATAGTATTGGTATATAAAGTTGTGGTTACAAATGAGTTGTTGGTTATAAAGTACTTAGAAAGGTTCAGAGTAAACTAAAAACCATTTCTTATATAATCATCACCTTCATCATCACTGATAAGACAGAATCCTATTTTTAAAAATAAAGATGCTATACTTAAAAATTAATATATATATAATTAGGAAGAACATGAAAATTATTCAATATTAATGTTTTCCAAGTATTACTAAAATAAAAATTATTTAGCTCTAACAGACCAATAATACTAATTTATTTATAGTTTTGAAGGTGTTAATGGTCATAAATACATCTTCATTTACTTTGAACTGATTTTGTGGGAGGCAGTTGAAATCTTCATTGGGTCTACTTGGTAAAAGGTAAGTTTCAGTGCCAAAATAGATATTTTTCTTGTCATATACAATATACTTATTAACTCTAAAAGTTCAATATTCAAAATAGAATTATTTGAGCAGTGACAATTATGCCCTAGGTTAAAGGTGTTTTAAGTGTTTATGAAATATTTCATATTCCAACAAAACATGTTCCTAATAATAGCTTATCATTTTAAAATTGCTATAATACAATTGTTTACCTGATCCTCACAATTTGTGTGATTACATTTCTAAATTAGAATATCTAAATGCCTATAATTCTAAGACAAGCCCAGGAATGAGCGTCTTCCAAGTCTTGATACAAGTGATGTGACACTGGAACAACTGAGGCTAATGCTGAATATTGGTAATGCCTGATGAAAGATATCAGGAGTGTAGGACCAGGGAGTGTGTGCTGGCAGGGAAGACCCTGAGTGTGCACATGCTTGAAACACTAACCCATCTGTGTATTACTTCAACAGAATACAATTTATAAACTATCAATTCAAGTAGCTTGTAACCGTACAATGTTTTAAGTGTGTATTCTTAGTGAACTGGTAGTGTCATCTTAGAAGCTCAGTATTGAAAAAGACTGTTTTCACTTGGAATGGAGACAGATTATTTAAATTACAAAATAATACACTGTAATAATTATAAATGTAAAGCAGCCTAATTACTTTCACATCAAAATACAAATTAATTCAGAAAGTAGATGTTGAATGCCTACTACTCATCAGTAAGCAGGCACCTGTGGATAGCTTATTGAAGAACACAAAATTGTCCTTGCAGAATTCACCTATATAATTATACGTGTTGGATAAATTGTCTATTTTCCTGTCCTCATAGAAGTTATAAGTTATTTAAAAAAAAACTGGTCACAAACAAAATGGCTTTTTTTTTAATACAAAAGTTATATATGAGAATTTGAATTCTTTCCTACTCTCTTATTGTATCTTAACTTCATAGATGTATATTTTTTAAAGAAAACTACTTAATTTGGGTTCATTCCAAGTATTTGCTATTGAGAACAGTGCCGTAATAAACATATGTGTGCATGTGTCTTTATAATAGAATGACTTATAATCATTTGGGTATATACCCAGTAATGGAATTGCTGGGTCAAATGGTATTTCTATTTCTAGATCATTGAGAAATTGCCACACAATCAATGATAGACTGGATAAAGAAAATGTGGCACATATACACTATGGAATACTATGCAGCCATAAAAAAGGATGAGTTCATGTCCTTTGCAGAAACATGGATAAAGCTGGAAGCCATCATTCTCAGCAAACTGACACAAGAACAGAAAATCAAACACCACATATTCTTATGCATAAGTGGGTGTTGAACAATGAGAACACATGGATGCAGCAAACCATCATGGCACGGGTATACTTATGTAACAAACCTGCACGTTCTGTACATGTACCCTAGAACTTAAAGTATAATTAAAAAAAAAAAAGAAAAAGAAAAAAAGTACTTGTCCATCCTGGACCTTTTTTCAATAGAAGTTATTCAGCCTAGAGTATTTTGTGAGTACTGCTTTGGAGACTACACACCAATATGTTCCCAAATACGAAGCAATCTCAAATAAGGCTTTTGCAGAGATGACAGGAACACAAAGAAAAACAATAAATTCAGTTTTCCTTAGTGACCTCCTTGGGTACGTTAACCAAGTTAGACTGAAGTATTTACATTTCATTTATCCCTTCAACAAATATATATTAAATGCCTCCTCTTTTGTGACTATTTTAAATAGCAGATATGAGAAAAAGAATGAATTTATCCTTAACTATCTACCTCATTACCATAATTTAAGGATGTATGAAGCTTTAAAAAAAAGAATTCACTTTGAGTTTGTGAAATAACTGTACAAGATTATTCATACAATTTGAACTAAGGAGGCTGAAAAAAAAAAAGATAAGGGATGTAGAGCATCATTGGCCAGGTCTCCAAATCAGTCAGTGGGTGATGAAAAATGCCTATAATTCTAAAGCAAGCCCTGGAATGAACATCTTCCAAATCTTGATACAGATAATGTGACACTGGTATGACTGAGTCCAATGCTGAATATTGGTAACACCTGACGAGAGATTTTTTTTTGATGATGGAAATTATTGTATTTCTTGAAGAGAGAATAGAATATATTTTTGTTATTGACAAGTCCATAATTACATAAATTCAAAATTCTGTTAAACTTATTCCTCAATGCTGACTTCTATACTATTTTCTCTAAACTCTACTGCAAATATAATATATCTCTTTATTGCCATGATTTTCTCAAAAAAGCTAATATCAGTTACACATGGCAAGTATGGGATCTTGGAAAGAGGTCAAAATATCTCTAATCTTTCCCATTAGAGAAGTTTCCCAGGTACCTGCAATGTTGTCCATTATAGTTGTAACCCCTCGAGAATTAACTAGTTCACTTGTAGCTATTCCTCAGTCACCTCTGGATGATAAACCAAGTCTCGTTCTTGCTGAACACTGCTGGATCTCCCAGGAGGTATATCCTTTCTTAGGGGAGAAGCTACTTTTCTTACTCCTCTTGTACATCCTGGATGTAACCACTCTTTACCATGGTTTTATTTCCTGGAGGTTATTGGATGACTATATTATTTCACCAAAGTCCTCTTTTATATAAGTCTTTATTCAAAATAACACAACATGGCCAGCCACAGTGGCTCACACCTGTAATCCCAGCACTCTGGGAGGCTGAGGCAGGCAGATCACTTGAGGTCAGGAGTTCAAGACCAGGCTGGCCAAAATAGCGAATACCTGTCTCCACCAAAATATACAAAAATTAGCCAGGTGTGGTGGTGCATAACTGTAGTCCCAGCTACTGAGTAGTCTGAGGCAGGAGAATCACTTGAACTCAAGATGCAGAGTTTGCAGGAAGCTGAGATCACGCAACTGTACTCCAGCCTGGGTGACAAAGTGAGATGCTATCTCAAAATAAAATAAAATAAATATACATAATGTCTAAGGGATTCAGTAAAAATAACACATATTTAGATTTGCTTTCCTGTTTCCCTGATTTTGTTAACACTATTCCATTCATCCAGAATGCTTTTTCTTTCCTTTTCTCGCATTGTTCAAAAACAACATTTCAATTCCCACTTCTCAACTAAAACTAGTTTCCATGAGACTTCCTGAGTTATCCAGTTTCCATAGTGACTTTTATCTGATTTCTAATAATAGTTTGTGTACCTCTCATGCAACGAATGCTTATTGAGGTAATGTTACTAGGTCTGTGCCAGGTGATGCATGTCATATTTGATAATGTTATATAGTCTTATAAAAATGCTTCCATAATTATTTTGAAATGCATATATTGAAAGTTCTAGTGTTGGCCAGGCACAGTGGCTCACATGTAATCCAGACACTTGGGAGGCCGAGGCGGGTGGATCACCTGAGATCAGGAGTTTGAGATCAGTTTGGTCACAATGGCAAAACCCTATCTCTACTGAAAATACAAAAATTAGCTAGATGCAGTGGTGCCCAGCAGTCCCAGCTACTCAGGAGGCTAAGGCAAGAGAATCACTTGAGCCTGGAGGGGAATGTTGCAGTGAGCTGAGATGGCAGCATTGCACTCTAGCCTGGGCAACAAAGCAACACTTTGTCTCAGAGAAAGAAACAAACAAAAATTTCTAATGTTTATTTATTCTTTCTGGTATCTATCATCTCATCCATTATCTAAAGATAATTTCTTTGAATATAAGAATCATGTACTATAGTTTACTGCATTTCCCCACATCTTATGCCAACCATGCCCTCAAGTGTGTATTTAAAATGCTTACATGAAAAATATTGAATAGAATGAAAGTTTAGCGTTTAATTTTTGTGTTGTGTAAGACCTAGTCCTCATTAAGACCTAGTCCTTTCCTCTGTGCACTGCCCTTCTCAGCTACTATGGGACTACTTACATGGTTTGTGCAGAACAACCACAGAATCTACCATGGCATACATTAAAATTTAACATTTTCTGTCAGTTCTGTTCTTTTAACCCAACAAATGAAACATCATTAATAGTTAATACACCATTACTTTAGATTTACCTACATATTTACTAATATCTTTGCTCACTATTCCTTTTGCATGGCAAAAGAGCTAGTTAACATCATTCTCCTTCCACCTCAAGCATAGCCTTTATACTTTTTCTTTCTTGAAGGTCAGTTGATGACAACTTTTCCTAGTTTGGGTTTGAATGCAATTATTTTTACCCTGAAAACAACTCAGAGAGAAGAAGAATAGTGCTATTCTGAGAAATATGCACAGATAGATCAATTTTACTTGATAGGAGGTCTTTCTCCTTATGATTATTGAGGAATACTGTCCAAGACCAAGAGAGCTAGGAAAATTCTCTTGTAGCATCTCTTTTATATACAATACCCAGTAATGTTTGCCAAAACTTTGCAAATGTATTTTTTATTTTAAACTGCTGTCACCAGATTTGCATCCAAAATGCAATAGAAAATGACTACTCACAAGTGACCAGGTAATCTGATATTACAGTATTGCAATTGCCAAGAACTTTTGTGAACATGAATTTAAACTGTCTTTCATTTTAGGGGAAGTGCCTATGTGCTACATAAATGTAGGCCTGGTCAAAAACCTTTTAAAATACTGATCCATTTAATCAATTATGGAACGATTAATTATGTCTACCTATTTGAATAACCATCTTAAAAGAATCATTTATAAAAAAAGGAACAAAAAAAAATTAACTTGTCCTAATCAATTTACATGTCTCCCTACAAGTTGATTTGCAAGTTTTTCCTTCTCCTCTTTAATGTATGAATGCATCATGCCCAGAGGGCACAGAATTCTCTTTGCTGCTTGCTCAGCAATCCCTGTCTTCTCGGGGTTCAGCTGAAGTTTCTGAGTCAGGAAAACTTGAGCCTGTGCAGGAACAGCAAACACTGCAGAAGATTTTAATTCATAATGACATTTTTTTTTCTTCTTTCGCTTTTTGAGTGAGGCAGTAAGAAACTATAAAAGATGGAGATAGGACAGGCGTGGGATCAAGTGCTCTCCCATCAAGAAATCTAAATAGACCATCTAAATCATGAAGTAAGAATGCATTGTGTATCTTTTTCTTCCCTTAAAAATTATCTATTTAATTATCACCCAAGGTAATCAATTTTCCACTACTCCAATCACCCATTAGCATCTTCAGCTCTTTCTTATTACAATCATTCTCAATGAATCCAACATTCATAACAAAACTCTTTGTTTCCCTCTTTATGGAACAGTTCATGCAAAAAATGTAAGGTAGAAGTATCCCTGATATAATTAAGAAATAATAAGGCCAACATGCTTGGAAGAATTGGCAATTATAGGGCTGAGAAACAGTAATTAGAGATAAGGTCAGACAAATAAGTAGCAAGGTTACACAAGGTTTCACATGTCATTGGAGCAGTTTGCACTTCATTTTGAATGTAATGTGCAAACCATGGATAAGTTTTAAGCAAAATAGTGATATGTCCTGATATAATCTGATTGAAGTTTTTATAGGACTACCTGGATACTTTGTTGAGAAGAGAATATATTTATAACAATATTGGAATAAGGGAAACCAATTATATGGTTATTACAGTTATTCAAGTACAAGATAATTGTGGTTTCAACTTAGATAGTAGCAGTTAGGCTGGCAAAAAGTGATAAGAATTTGGCTATGTTTAAAAGGTATAGCTAATAATACATCCTGATGAATACAATATGGTGAATGTTTTAAAGTCAGGGATCTCTCTAATATTTTTAGTATGAGAAACTAAAAGAGTTGCCCCCAACTGAGAAGGAAAAGCTATAATATAATAGTTCTCAGGGGTGGGGAAGATCTTGGGTTTGTTGAGTTGGAGCTATCTATTAGACATCCAAGTGGAGATGTTGAAAAGGGAGCTGGGTATACATATGTGCAGTTACAGAGTGAGCTAGACTGGAAAAACATTGAGCATCATTGGCACATAGATGATCTTTAAAGCCACAGGACTAAATGAGATCACCAAGCAAGTACATTAAGTAGAGAAGGCAAGGCAGGTAAGGACAGAGCCTGCTTAAGGGGAAATAGGAAAAGTAAAGGAGACTGAAAAGGCATAACCAGTGAGCTAAGAACAAAACCAAGAGAGTGTGGTGGTTTGCTGAAAGGCAAGTGAAGGTGGAAGAAGTGATCAACTTTTTCAAAAACCACTGACAGAAAAATTAAAAGGACATTTTAAAATTGACCAATGATTATATCAATACAGAAACTACTGATAAGTTTGACGAGGCAGCTTCAGTGGAATGATAGAAATGAAAGCTTGACTGCAGTACATTTAATAGAGATGAAGAGTAGTAGAAACGGAGACAATGAATGGAAGTGAAAAAAGTAGCACAGTAGGGAAATGAATGAATATATATACACATATGTTTAAAATTATCTGCTAATAAGTGGTATCTATACAATGATGGGAACCCCTATAGGTAGGAACCACTGGATATCCCCAGAACAAGGACTGGCCCATGTTGATTTTATTTCAGCACATATTTATCCAAAAAGCTAAATAAGAAAAACAAAGCAACCATGTTTGTGAAGACCAATTCTATGAAGAGCATGAAAGTAGTATAAACGTACAACTCTGAAGAAAGTAAGTCTCTGAGACACTTAAATATCCCCCTCTGTTGGAAGACAGCCTTCCTTTTCCATACATAATTTAGCTCCCATTAATTTAAGACACAGTTTTTATCATCTAACTACAAATGTGGCACGAGGATGTTGAAGGGAATAATTGCTTTGTCATCGCACAAAATAGTTGACACTGAGTCAACTCTGAAAATTATCTTCTCTCAAACTATTTTCCCTCACCTAGGCCAGATTAATCCCTGCATTCAAAGCACAAAAAGGTAATGTTCATTTTATAACATTTTTCTGCCTTTTGGCCGTTAACTTCACTGTAACTACAGGCTCCAGGACCAATTTGTCAGGTTTCAAAAATATTTTAATAAAATTGATATAAATCAATTTTCCTCCTCAAAGCCTTCTCTCAGACATACGACGTGTTGTGTTTTATTTGCTGGATCATCCATCCATACATATTTCATTTGTAGTTCCTTGTCTAGCCCATCAATTGTGATTACATTAATGGCACGAAGTCAGCTCTATATTACTAAGTTAGGCCTCCACAGAGGTACTTTTAAAATAATTCTAATTTAATTTCAACAGTACCTAAAGCTGAGCATTTATTTGATCTTTAAACACATCAGTTCAATTATAGTTTCATATCTAATCTTAGTTCAAGTATATTCTCCTCCTATTGAACAATAAGAACAGGTCAAATTCTGCATGTTCTTACTCTTACGTGAGAATTGAACAATAAGAATACATGGACACAGGGAGGGGAACATCATACACCAGGGTCTGTTCGGGGGTGGAGGTTAAGGAGAGGGAGAGCATTAGGACAAATACCTAATGCATGCAGGGCTTAGAACCTAGATGACAGGTTGATGGGTGCAGCAACCCACCATGGCTGAAATATGTGCTGAAATAAAATCAACATGTATACCTATGTAACAAACCTGCATGTTCTGCACATGTATCCCAGAACTTAAAGAACAGGTGAAATTACCCCATCCTCTCCTTATCTTTCTAAAATAAAATGAAGCTTATCATACATATAAAGAAAGTTTAAGTTTCTATACTGTGCCTTATTGTTACTATACTAGTAGTAACCAGTTGCCCAAAGCCAACAATAAAATCATTTGTCTAGTTGAAAAGTAGGTATACAAATAATATAATTTAAAATATTAAGTTTGAATGGTTATTATAGCATAAAACATGTTCATAAACATCAATAGCAATTTGCAGCTATGATACCAGTATATTTTGTAATGTTTTAAAAGAGTTAGGAAACCTGACAGTTTTTCACAACTGGAATACAATTGACTATTGAGCTACCTTGAGTCAATACCAAGGAAGTCACATTTCTGTGACCTCACAAAGAGAGCTGGATGACCCTTTGTTAAATATTCTTCATCAGTAAATTTTCACTGAGAATCCTGAGGCAGTTCTTATTTAGATCAGTATTGGTCCATTGTAGATATGTAGTACTTGGATTGAAAGCGGTAAAAATAAAACAAAACTCAAAAGAGTTGCAACATCCCAAGTCACTGAACTAAGTGCTAATTGCCTCTTCAAAAGAATGATTTGCATCTGAATAGCAAAGAATTGTTGTTATTTTATACATTGGAAATATATACATTTGCTTTGGGAAGTATTTCTCATTGAAAATATTACATCTCACAAATCATAAATGACAAATGAAAATAGAAAAAGCTATTGAAGAAACAGAGGGAGAAATAGGTTGTAAACTAAGTAAACTTTGGGAGAAAAATTCAGCAGTCAAATAGCAAAAGCTTAGATTTCAAGAAGAATAGTTTAACCAGGAAAAAAAACAAAAAGTCTTTGACAATCATGAAGGATATCTTTGCATATAGACTTTTTAAGTGGGAGCACTATTTATTTTGCCTGTAGTTATTTCTAACTGAACAGGAAAGATAATGATACACCAACAGTTTAAAACTCCAATCCATATGTGTGTGTGTGTGTGTGTGTGTGTGTGTGTGTGTGTGTGTATTGATTTTGGGGGCTGTAACATCCTGTGCTATGTATAAACTAAAAATACAGCCATTCCAGTTTGGCAGATATTACTAACTGCAATTCAGCCACATTTGTCTCAGTTCCAGGCTCCTAAAAGACATGAGTTGTTAATACCAGAAAAACTATGCTGTCCTGGCTGACTAATCCACACAGGTCTTCCTAACAGTGACTAGTTAGGTGGAGAGATCATTAGTCTCATCCCAAGAGTTTCTCCACTTCCTTACCTGCCCACTCTAAAAAGAAGCATAAAACTACACTGCTGTGAGTTTACCCTTGTTAAAAACGAGAGAAAAAAGTATGGGTGAGAAATATGCATAGGGCATTTGGTACAATATCTAACATTTTTCTAACTTTGAGTCCTCTAAGAACATAGAATTTTTCATCTTTATCTTCTCTTACTTAGACATCAAGGATTTTAGACCTAATTGGAATGGGTATCAGGTATACTACGCATTCTATCTGATAACGTTGTTTTTGCTGTGACTTTTTACTAAGATCTGATTCAGTGCCTGTATAATGCCTATTTACTCTCTAAAATCATTTGGTTAAAATGGCTTTCTTAATTGAGACCTCACTGATAAGAATTTATTTGGGAGTGTAAAAAGTGTTAGAATTAATTACCTGGTGGAATTTGGAATTAAAAAGAAAACTAAAAATCATCCAAAATAAAACAAAAATCAATAGCAATAAGAAAAGGTTTTGGGTGTATTTGTGCAAATATCAGTGGGCTAAGGAAATCAAACAAAAAATACAGGAAATTTACCATCGGAAAAAGTGTAAGTATAATTTAATATGGCTTGACATATTTAATGTAGCTTGGCAGTCTCAATATATCAAATAAAACAAAAAGAACATATACACATTGACAAACCATAGTTAAAATAAATGCTAAAATAGGGTTGGCTGACCAGAGATGTGAAATAGTAGCAGACTTTGAAATTCAGACAAGTTGTTTTTAAAATGTCTCAAGTGTAAGCTGTATTTAAAGGCATAAAACTGAGGAAGTGAAGGCTGAAAAAGTATGGGATATGCAGTAGTTAGGGAGTGTGAGGGAGACAAAAAGGGAAAGCAATGGTGAAAAAATGGAAAAAAATAAGAAGAAATTGGGCGGGAGGAACAGATAGTATCTTCTTCCCTGAAACTCCATTAATCTGGCTTTCGTCAGTCAGCAGGCAGCTCTCACTGGCTCCCCAGGAACTATCCTTTATGGACATTTATCTAGGTATTTGGCAGTTTTTTGCTACAGCACAGAATGGATTTTTGTTTGTCTGTTTGTTTTATTTGTTTGTTTTTGAGATAAGGTGACAAAGTCTGGCTGGATTGCTCAGGCTGGTTTGCAGTGACACAATCTGGGATCACTGCAACCTTCACCTCCCAGGTTCTAGCCATCCTCCCACCTCCGCCTCCAAAGTAGCTGGGACTATAGGCAAGCATAGTCACACCTGGCTAATTTTTGTATTTTTTGTAGAGACAAGTTTTTACCATGTTTTTCAGGTTTCAAACTCATGAGCTCAAGCCATGTGCATGCCTTAGCCTCCCAAACTGCTGGGATTACAGGCATAAACCACAACTCCTGGTCTACAGCATGACTTTTATACCTCTCAGCCATGTTAAATATTTTTATTTGTTTATATAATTTTATATCCAGAAGGAGTCAGCGATATTGTCCAAAGCTGTTCTTTTACTGGTTATCAAAGCCACAGAGCTAATTAATGATCAGCTCTTTTTCTTTCCTTTAGAATCCTCTTATAGTGTTTATCAAGCATAGTAGGACTACAACAGTTACCTAGTGAGTAACCAACAGCTCTATTAAAATATGTGTAGCATAAACTGCTAGTTGTTATCAAATATTCATATCTCCTTCTTCTAAATCTGATTTTATTAATCAATTTTTGCCCTCTGGAAAAGATATATCTCCCAGTCTTTCATGCAAATAAGAGTGGTTGTGTGTTAGTTAAAATTCTGGTCAATGGGATAAAGGTAGATAATGTGTTCAATCAAGCTTCTGAAAAGTTCCTTAAGAAGAAAATAAGTTGCTTGGTAGGGATATTTCAGTCTTCTTCCTTCCTCCTGGAATGTGGATGTGAAATTTAGAGCTGCAGTGGCCATTTTTTGATCACTAGTCTACCTTGAGGATGAAAGTCAAGTGATAAGGATTACAGAACAGAAATAAGAAAGTCTGGGACCTGGATCACATATGGAATCACCTTACCTTCAGTGGAATGTCTATGAACTATTTTTATATGAAAGAAAATGTAAAATTCTATAAAACTCTACTTTCTTTTTTTTTTTTCCAGTCTTTTAAAGATCTGTTATTCCCAGCCAAACACAATTCCTGGCTGACATGGCATAAGTGAACAAGTAAATGTTTAGGAGATACATATACATATATCTCCTAAATATATATACACATACATACATACATACATTATATATATATATATATATATATATATATATATATATATATATCTCCTCAGGTATATTAACCATTTACCTGAGAAAGAGAGAGGGAGAGAAATTATACCAGTCAGAATCTGTGACAGCCAGTTACAGTGGGTAATAAAACTGTGTCACTGTGTCCTGGTTGGTTTATAACTTCAGAGGTTTGGAAACTTTAAAACTATTTGAAGACGTGCAAGAAAAGCCTGATTAAGTTACAGGAATAAAGAATCTGTTAGAAGGAGCAGGCTAAAAACTGAGAGGGCTTAGAAGACATTACCATACAAAATGCAAGTATTTGCATATAGTACAAATTGCTAAGCATTGACTATGTTACTAAAAATGGTATTTAGAATTTCTTTCCCTGAAGGCATTCCAAACAGGGTAGATAGCAAGGTTTCTAGGTGAGTTTAGTTTCAGGCCAGGCTGAAGGCAGATAGATGGAATGGATGACCTCTGAAAGTCCCTTCCGTCCCTATTATCCAACAAGTCTATTTTGCACTGAGAGAAAGTTATTGCTGCTTCTTTATTTGTAGTTATAGTCATCAAGGAGACCTGCACATTGCAGATATTTATGATAAATAAGAAATAATACTGAAAGGAGCAAATCACTTTAGGCAAAATGCAGGAGTGAATATTCCTGACAAAAAGCACAGTGTTTTTTGTTTGTCTGTTTGTTTTGTTTTGTTTTGTTTTTCGGTCATTAATTCCAGCATACAATGTAGTATATACTATCCCTAGAAATTTCTCTGCAAAACAATGCCTGCATCTTTACACTCTGTCACTCCCTCATGGTTTCCTATATGTTTGTCATCTCTACCCAGTTGGATGGGTCTTTGCAGTCAGGTGACTAGACAGAAGTCAAATATGTTTCTTTAGGTGTTTCCAATCTAGTAGGCGTATGAAACACATACATAGACAGAAAAAAAGACAAATTAAACCAAGGCACATTTGCATGAAAAGCTCACCTCAAAATGTAAGTTATATTGTGTTAGGCAACGTTATTAGAATTTGCTCTCAAACATACTCCTCTCGCTTCTGCATATTCTGTTTGTATAATTAATTTAGGTGGATAGAATACAACCCTGACTTACTGAAAAGGAACTGAAGTCACCGGCTGGCAGGAAGACACAGGAGTCAAAGCAAAAGTGTGACTAGTGTAAACCTCATCTTACACTGGTCTTGAAAATGGGAACAAATGAAATAAACCCAGTTTAAGAGTATAAAAGGATAAGTATATTTTTAATTCCCTAAATAATCATTTTATCTGGATATCCATTAGACACAGGCTAGGAAAATTTGATAGAATGCACATACTCTCACACACATGTATTTCTATATATATTTATATAAAACAAATTGTATATTACTTCTACATATAATAAATATTTGGGGATCATTTTACATATAGTATTTAGAATAAAGAGTATTTTACACCTATTAATATTTCTTTCCAAACTTCCTTGAGACCACTAAAGTAATATTTAATTAGCCTAACTAAAAATTAGAGAATTCAAGTTCTTAGAGCTACTGCTCTGACAATGTTGGAGAATTTTCAGAGCCATTTATTGAACTGCATAGATTTTTTCTTGAAACTTTCTGGTTTCATACCTATGCTGTACTCTGAATAAGAACACACCACACATTTCAGCTAATGGAAGCCAAAAGTGCTCTTTAGGACTTGTCCTTCCCATTCTCCTTGTATCCAACCCTCAAGTCTTGGCTTACAAGTACAATGACCTAATCCAGAAGAAGCTTGGTGAGCAGAGCAGATTGATCTCTCTTTGGTTGCCACTTCATGGTTTTTTACAACCACAGTGGGTTGTTGGACCTGTTCTACAATCCCTTGTGGCATAAAGAGATCAATCATTTGATTTCATGCTTTTTCTTAATCACAAGCCTATTGGATAGCTAGAACACAGATTCTCAGCTAATGCAAATAAATCTGGATGATTTACTTTCACAAAAATATTAGTCATTAATGAAGAGTTTCTTGCATCTAAACTCAAATATGCAAATGTATGCCAAAAGTTTGGAAACCTACAATACACATGCATATGTATTTGTATCTCCACAAGAGTGAAAAAGAAATAATGGTTTGATTTGATTCTGAAGGGACTGACTATAGTGAGCTCAGAAGTAACCAGTCTCACAGCAATTTCATTTTTCAGACTATTACTTAATATATTGAGATATTCTGTTATTCTAGTTTATTTGTGCTGTTATAACAAAATATCTGAGGCTTGGTAGCTTAAACAACAGCAACTTATTTCTCATAATTTTGGAGGCTGGAAAATCCAAGTTCAAGGTGCCAACAGATTCAGTTTTCCATGAAGGCCCATTTTACGGTTCACGGAATAAGGTCTTCCAGCTGTGTCCTCATGTAGTAGAAGGGGCAAAAGACCTTCTTTGGTCCTACTTTATTTTTTATATTTTGAGGCAGAGTCTCGCTCTGTCACCCAGGCTGGAGTGCAGTGGCGCAATCTTGGCTCACTGCAACCTCTGCCTCCCAGGCTCAAGTGATTCTCATGCCTCAGCCTCTCAGGAAGCTGGGATTAAAGGCATGCATCACCACACCTGGATAATTTTTGTATTTTAGTGGAGAGGGTGTTTTGTCATGTTAGTCAAGCTGGTCTTGAACTCCTGGTCTTAAATAATCCAGCTGCCTTGGCTTTCCAAAGTCCTGGGATTACAGGCATGAGCCTATTTTATAAGGGCACTAATCCCATTGTTAGGGCTCCACCTTCATGACCTAATCACTTGTCAAAAGAAACCACCTCATCATCTTGGTAACCAGATTTCAGCATTTGAATTTTGGGGTGAAAGACATTGAAACCACAGTAAATGGAATTAACACACATGTGATTCCATGGAATAGGGTTTACTATGTAAGTGAAAAGACTGGGTTAGAAAAAAAGCCACAAAAATGGTATTTTCTACAATTATGAAAATATTAGAAATTCAGAAATGAAAACACTGGCTGCAAATCTCTTGTGAGCTTTCTCTATAAAATTGGTAAGATTTACTAGAATTACAGATTAGGCTCAACAGATCTCAAATCTTCTAAATATTTATGGGTAATTCTCATCGGAATGTCCCTTCTTATGCAGTGTTTTACTTTCCTTTCGGTGGGCTGAGGTTTGAGTTATGCACAGTCAACTGTCATCTGAAAATAGGTAAATACAGTACAATAACGTATTTTGAGAGAGAGCAAGAGAAAGAGATCACATTTATAAAATGTTTATGGTAGTATATTGTTATTGTTCGATTTTATTATTATTGATGTTAATCTCTTACTGAGCCTAATTTATAAATTAAACTATTTTATAAGTATGCATATATAGAAAAAGACATAGTTTATATAGGATTGGGCACCATTGAGTTTTAGGACTTCACAGGGGATCTTGGGATGTATCTCTTATGGGGAAACATTATTCAAAATTTAGACTTTCTCTATTGAATGACTTTGAGAAATCTCTCTTTTATTTCTTCCAGATTCCATCACAAAAGTTGAAATTTCTAAGGTTTGTCTAACTTCCTATTGTTACTGGTGCAGCTCTACTTCAAAGAGTTAAAACAAACAGTTCCCTTCCACATTCTTCACCAGATAAAAGCACTAATTTTTCTCAAAGGGATAAGTTACTAGTCAGATTGAGACACTGAATACTGCAAGCTGGTTACAAAGTTGTGCAGCCTGTTTACTCAGCACATCTTTTTTTTTCTTTTCAGTCAATTGATAAACCTAACAGGGATTATACAGTTAGTTGAAAAATGTCTTCAGTTGAAGTTCTCCAAGCCACCTTGTGCTTTGAGAATGGATCAGGAGGAAGCTGAAGTATCGCAATGATATGCACCTCTCTGAGTTGATATTTTAAGGCCCAGTCGTCAACATGGGTGAAGGAAAACTCAAGGTCACAGTGTTTAAGGCTTGCTTTTCAACTGATTTTCAGTATGACTCTTGGGGATGCCATTCAACTCCAGCTACTTGCTTTAATTCCTTGCTTTTTAAATATCAAGCTGCTTGTGTCAAAAACCAAATAATGAATCACAGGGGATTTGGCCTCACATTTTGGGGTTGAGCAGAGAGCTGAGTGGCAGTTTGTTATAATTCGTACTTTTGAATAACATTAAAACAGTCATGTATTTTTGAAAGTTAAAGGACAAGAGGAGAAAATTTAGGCATGATCTAACACTGTCGTGTTTTAGTAGCTTGCTAATGGTGAAATTATGGTGGCTTGAAGTAGTAAATATGCCTTCCAAATTTATACATTTTATTTGAAAAGGATGTTGCTTAGTATGGCTCCTCTTATTGTCTATTTTGACTTTTATTTACATGAACTACATCCAAGTGATGCATTAAAGAACAACATCTAATGTATATCCATTCTGGAGTTGATCAATGTGAGGTAAGGCTTACTGTTTTTCAATATTTTATAATTATAGTAATGCACATGTTTACTTTCTAAGAATAAACTGTATAACATGCTATACATATGCAACAATTCTAGCTACAATATGCTTAATATTAAAACAATTTCATATAACACTCTTAAAATACTATTGAGAATATACCCTGGTATGATATTTTTCACACTCTTGCTTTTTACAGTTCTATAAAATGCATTTTAGGTAAGTCATACTGCATACCTATTCTAATGGAACTCTTCTTGGTCTATTCCTAAGTGTTTTTTCAGGTTCAAACTCCTCTCACTACAGTCAGGGACGCATGCTTCAACCTTACCCAAGAACTTAGAGCTCTTGAACATACAATGCTTTCTCTTGCACTTATTCCTCTGTATATGTAGTTTCCTGATTTTGCAATGTTTTTCCTTTTCTTATTTGCCTACCCAACCCTTAGAGTGAGATGCCTATCAAATACCAGCTCAGTTGGGATATCTTCCTGCATCTTCTCATGCAGAATTAGATACTTCTCACCTTATTCTGCCTTTTCAATATTTTACCTCACTCAATTACAACCTGTGAATTCCATGAAGGCAGAAAATAGGACTTTCTGAAGGTACTTAGCTAAATATCTGGAATGTTGTCAGTACAAACAAAAGTTTACTGAAGTTGATCAATGAATTTTGGAAAAAGCTTTGCTGTGTTTCTATTGGCACATTTAAAAAATTAGTTTTGGCCTCATACTCAGTATATTTTCTACATTCTTTGTTTCCCTCTATCAAGATGAAAAAGATGAAGGAAATATTTAGATAAACAAGGACTACCAGTGTCTATGAACATTCATATAAATTAACACCATCAAGAGTGATAGAACATTAACATGTCTCTTCTGTCTGGGAGAGATTACTAGATTTAAGGAACCTGAATTCTCTTGCTTTTTGTGGTTTCACATAAGCCTTCTGTCTAAGAGGCTAGCATATGAGAAATAGGTAGAAATAATAGAAGTTGTTTGCCCCAAGGAGTAAACCTCCATATCACATAATTGCCATTTCTTCTACTACAGATATTAGGTATGAACACAGAATAAATATTTTGTTGGGGTGGGAGCAGTGGACCCATGTTGCGGACTTGCACCTATTAAAATTGTCTGGGTACGGTGGTTCATGCCTATAATCCTAGCACTTGGGAGGCCGAGGCAGGTGAATTACCTGAGGTCAGGAGTTTAAGACCAGCCTGGCCAACATGGTGAAATCCCATCTCTACTAAAAATACCAAAATTTGCCATTCATGGTAGCAGCTAATACCAGCTACTTGGGAGGCTGAGGCACAAGAATCCCTTGAACCCAGGAGGTGGAGGTTACAGTGAGCTGAGATCATACTACTGTACTCCAGACTGAGGGAGAACAGCAAGAGTCCATCTCAAATAATAATGATAAATCAAATCAAATCATAATTAACTGAAAATAGAGTATATTGCAGCAACAATTGAAGATCCATAATGCACCAGTAATCTCACTATAGAAAAACTGTGATAAAAAAATTATAGAAGAAATGTAACTTCATTTGAAACCGTTCTTTTCTAAGAAGAGAGACAGATACAGAATCTGAAATGATGTTTCAGTGAAGAATATCTCCTTTTAACTTAAAGCCTATTGTGATCATTTCTAAACTACTAGTAGGCAGTTTACACCATTTGTAAAAATTCACAATTTTTTTTTGTTTCCTTAGTTATTCTTGAAAATAATCCTGTTTGGAGGAAGAGAATGTGTACTTAGGATAGTATTAACATTAATCAAAGATGTAAATCTATTATAAAGGAATTAAATTCCAATCAACATCTAATTATTTTAGATTACCTTTTGAATTATCAGCTACAGCATAGGGTCAATTTACTTAGTCATCCTTTCCCCAGAGGTATTTACTTAGCTAGCTAGCTGCCCCTAGAAGTCAACATATTCAAACATTTTAAACTTGAGTTCCAAGTCTCTTTAACAGGATTAATTTAGCAATTATACCTTATAAATGAGTGTTAAGAAGTCAGATATCTATGTAAAATCATATTTCTAATTCAACAGAATTTATAAAACTAAGTCCCTGGAAAATGAACATGCATATATATGTACATACATATATATGTGCAAGTATGCATGTGTATACGTTTGGATATACACATATATACATATATATTTAGAACAATCTTCCATAAGTACACAATGCTAATTTCATGTAGGTGTCATTTGTCTATATAAACAATATCTCTATAAGCCTTCAAAAGGATGAAACACCTATAGAAGTTCTATTCTTTCTAGTAATAATTGCTTCCCTTTTGGGAAGCATTAAGCTTGGCCCTGAAACCAGCTAATGTTAAGGGCCATAGCCTTTCACTAAACCAACTCAGTTACTTAAACTAATCTCTTAAGAGGAAATCCTTATGCCTAAGATAGACTTGAGACTATCTGATCACCTTAGCACAGCTCAACACAGAGAAAATACAGCAGGATCTACTCTTAATTCATAAGAGCTTTACTAATAAAAAGTGGTCTCAGCTTACAAACTCAGGTCATCCCGGCTAATTCCACTTCTTTGTTTGTTAGCTGTAGGCTTATTGATGTTTCAAGTCAGTTGAGCACAGGTTTCCCTCCCTGTGCTTTAAGCTCAATGTTGATGACAGATACACTTTCTATAACATTGCAGTTACACCTCTTCTCCATGCCTTTGTTTTGGAATTCTGGATGCTGAAATTCTACTCTATAGTATGATTTTAAATTAGAAAAATATTGGCAATATTTTAATGAAATTTTAAAAATGATGCTATGACAAGATTCATTGATTAAATAAAGTAAAATTAAAAACAACAAAGAGCTGCAGATTTATTTTTCTTCTTCAGTAGCTTTACTAAATTTCTTCTTTCCTTCACTCCTTCCTCCCTCCCTCCTTCCTTCCCTTTTCTACCTTCCTCCCTTCCTTTTTCCATACTAGTGGCTGTAATAGGATTTTTAACAAAACAGCATCACAGATACATTTTTCCTTTCTGGAAGACTAAAAAACTGGAGTTCTGAAAAACCTCTAGGTTAATTCCTTTTTTAGAAAATTTGGAATACGTATAAGATTTAAGCAAGAAGTTTGAAGAATTATTAATTTTTCCATGGTGAATCATTACAGATAATAAAGGCTGCCATTTACCCTGGTCCATTTTGAGAATGCCTCTAAGTTCTAAATCACCCCCAGGATTTTTTTAGCACTCTTTCATAAGAGCTTAAAGATAGAAATATAAAAGCAAAAAACTAGCTACATAAAATTTTAAATATCAATAGTTGGTATCTAAATTAAATACATTAGAATTACAATAGATTATGAGTGGATTAAGAAAAATCCAATTGCACATATTAGGAAAGTTATACTCCAAATGGAAAGTAAGGTAAAATAATCAAATGGAATTTAAAAGTCTGAATATGCATTATTTTAAGGAGGCAGGTGATATATAAGAGGTCCTTATTCTTTTTTAGGTCCCAGATCAAATATGCCAATTAATTATGTCATATACTAAGAATTACATAGAAAACAGTTCAGAATAGAAAAGCAAAATATCAGAAAAGATGAGTGTGTGTGTGTGTGTGTGTGTGTGTGTGTGTGTGTATTTGTATTTTTGGGGGGTAAGCTTTTCATATGTCAGAGAGTTTCATTCCCCAATCAGCTTTAGTAAAATCTTCACACAGTTTATCCTCTTAGATTTAAAAGGACATCAGAATGTTTGCTAGAAAACAATCACATAGATTAAATAGTCACTTTTGGTAGTGACTTAAAAGGTAGCATTCCTCTTTGCAGTGACCTCAGAACTTTCCATATTCTTTTAACAGGGTAAGAGCAGATACTGCCACAGAGACTGTCATTCCCATGGACATTTAAATTTATTGCCACATGGGGGCCCGGTGCGGTGGCTCATGCCTGTAATCCCAGTATTTTGGGTGGCAAGGCGGGTGGACCACTTGATATCAGGAGTTCCAGATCAGCCTGGCCAACATGGTGAAACGCTGTCTCTACTAAAAATACAAAAATTAGCTGGTGGCACATGCCTGTAATCCCACCTACTTGGGAGGCTGAGGCAGGAGAATCACTTAAACCTGAGAGATGGAGGATGCAGTGAGCTGAGATCATGCCACTGCACTCCAGCCTAAGCAACAGAGCAAGATTCTGTCTAAATAAATAAATAACTTACCACTTGGTACTGCAAAAGTGCTCACCCTAGCTCCTGCACCTGCCTGTCTGCATGATCCCCTTCCCATAAGGGGCTTGAGTGTGTGGTGGCTGAAGAGAGGAGCCATACCTCTGTGGCACAACCTTGGAACAGGAGTCAGGGAACTCTCCTGTTTTATTAACATAATAAATTATCTTAAGACTGTCAAATTTTAAAACAGCGTTTTGACACATCTTAGTCCATCTTGTTTCTATTTGTCAAAGTTGTTCACTTATTCCTTCATTCTTTATATGGTTGAAATTTTCTGGATTGAGAGGCCTTGTGTTTTACAGAATGTATTTTCATTGCTCATAAAATTGTACAAGGTGATATTACCACCAATATGAAGAACTGTGTAGATAGAGATTAACTTTTCAAAAATATAATGTGGTGATTTTGAAAGATTTTATTATAAAACTTTTATAAGCATATTTGCATATGCAAGTACTCCCATATACAAAATTCCATTATTCTTTCTTCAGATGGAGCCCAATTATGGAGATGAAAATATCAGTTATAGAAAATCATTTAATAATAGATATCTCTTCATTATCTTTACTAGAAAGATACTGATTTCTCTAGGAAACATTCAGAGAACAATTCAATTGATACCAAAACATTCCCAGGACCAGAACATCACCTCCAAAATGTTAATTTTTTCCCTTATTAGTTTGATAAAGGATATAAATATACTATCTAATATATTTTGGATCACTTTTTAGAAAAAAGAAAACATGCCCATCTTTGAATCATGCCTTAGGCTTTAGGTATAATTACTTAAATTGCAGTTGATGCTTAGAATGCAGTAAAAAGGAAGCAATGTAAGGAGAAGTGATTTAGACAGAATTGTTCTGACAAAGAAAAAAAGAATTTCCAAAAGGAAAGATAACATTTGAATTAATCTGGTTTCTTGATTCACTGTATGTCTATGGTGGATAAGAAAATTCCTTACAGACTTGATGGGGCTGGTTCCTAATTAACTCTCCAAGAAACAATGCTTCATTAAGTATGACCACAAATTAGGAGGAAGGCTGAGGGTGAGAAAGTAGACTCAGTTCCCACAATCTACCTTTGCTTACCACCTGTCACCTTTTCACATTTAAACAGAAATCATACAAATGTTGCAAATCTTGTGTTGCCCAGAGATTTAGTTTTTGTCCATGTGGCATTGAAACTCTACCAGACCAAGCAGGTAAACTCATTTTGGAGTTTATTTTCTCAATGCAGAAATATTTTATGAAACCACTGATTCTAGGATGACTATATCTCTTTAGTCACCTTGATCTTACAATGCTATGTAGTATGCAAGGCCAGACAAGTAGGTGAAAAACCCTCTACTGAGGTTAACTAGCAAGTAGAAATCAAATTTACTTATTATTTCTAAGTCTACTATAGGTCATAATGAATGGTTACTTAGGTCTTTTAAAACACTTGATTTGGTTAAATGTAAAAATATTTAAAATGACAAAATGGTACAATCAACCTCCTACTGGAAACTAAACCTCCTACTGGCAAAGAAAAAAAAATGTTGTCACATGTGATAAAAATAGAAAACTTGAAACACTTAAACAACTAAATTAGAACAGAAAAAAAAAAGAGTGGAGCATAAACAAGAATATACTTGAAATTTATCTTAATCCAACATATATGTCAATCTTTTCAAGTATCAAAATAAAAGCATTTTATCTTTGTTCAAATAAGTTGTTTTCACTTGAATCTTCTGTTATGCTATTAACATATGCCCTCATATATGAGATCAAAAATCTGAATTTTATCAGAAAACTCAGATATATTTTCATATGATCCTCAGCGCCAAACTATGTTTATGATATTTAAGTATGTATAACTACCTCTGAAGAAATATTTGAAAATGTGATGGCTTTGTTCTTTTAAAAGCTTAGGCATACATATCTATTTGAAAATTTAAAAAATATATACAAAAATCCTAATTATAACTGAATTGAATAAAATTGCAATCCAGAAAATATAATTAATATCCAAAAAGAAAATTAACTCTTTAACACCTATCACTTTATAATTTAGCACTTTACTTTCTTTTCATATAATTTTTTCATATACAATTATATAAAAGACATCATAAAGCCTTTAAATAAAAATTAAAGATCTTATTCATTATTATTACATATGTATTCATAACTGCAACTAAGAATCTGCTGATTTTTTATGTAACTTTAAGGCTAAGAAAGGAAACCCAGGACACAGAAGAACCCTTCAAAAGATCTTTAAAATCCCAGTCAGAACTTATGCACAGAGAGTAATCGGACATCCCTTTAGAAAGAGGGAAAAGACCTAGAGACTAGTTGATTTCCACAGCCTACTTATGGTCTCTCAACATTCTTACATCTTCAGGTTATTGTTCTGAGATTTACGCTTTTTCTAATATATCTCTCCATTTATGGTCTTGAATTCAGCTTACTTCACCCCAGACCTCGAAAACTGTCAGCCAACAAGTCCTGTCAGGCCTCCAAACAGAATTTGTTTGGGCATGTTTTTGACTGTAAAATGTTTTTTAAAAAATAATATCTGACTTTGAACACTTTAAATGTATACATATATGGAGCTCCTTCTGAACAACTGCAATTTCTGGTGACCTGGAACCTCTTCCCGCATGACAGCAATTAGTTTGTGTGAAGCCACCCAGAAACCAGAGATATGTTATCTCCTGTTTTTTTATACTTTCTTTTATTCATTATCGTCTTACTGATCCCAAAAAGAAGGACAGGTTCTTATTGACGTCTCAGTTTCAATATTCTTTGTGTTACACTCAGTCTATGAGAATCTGAGTTAGAGACTTCTAGTACAGCTGTTACTTTGCAGGCTCCATCTTGCAGCCTGATTCACTTGACTGCTACCTTGGTTCTGTTTCCAAATCTGGGTCCTTATCTGGATCCTTGACTTTTTCCTGTGCTCTTATTTCTCTTCGTCTCGTGTTTCATTCCCCTCACCCCACCCCCACTAGAAAGTGCCAGTAGCAATTAACTTTTTATTGAATTTTAGATTTTAATTATTTATCCCTCATATCATTAATATATAGTTAATATTTTACCACTGTGGAATTTAGATGTTGATTTTTAAAAAGACAGAAAATTACAAGAAAGTTAATAGTCTAATATCATGGAAAAATATGAAGGAACAAATTTCCCATGGATACATTTTACTAAAATATTTGGTTGCCGAAACATTCCTTTAAATACTTTGTTTAAGCAAAGGTTCAGAGAAACAAGCTTGTAACACCATGTAATATTAATCTACTGTGACAAAGACCTCCCATTTATCCTTTGCTCAAAAATACTCTTTTATACACATATGTAATTGTTTAAGAACCCAACTTCAAAGTCTGTGTGTGTGTGTGTGTGTGTGTGTGTGTGTGTGTGTGTGTGTGTGTGGTGTGTTTTTTGCTAAAAACATATTTGCAGCTTTGAAATGCATATTAAATGTCTGGCAATAAAATTCATGCTTTCTTAATAACTGATATGCTTTTGGTTGAAAGAAAAGGCAGGTTACAGGTTCTCTTTGTACTTTCATTACTATGCAAAATTTAATATTTCAGTTGCATTGTTCCACAAATGGACTCACCCTGGCAATGTACTCCTTCATCATACCCATCTGGGCAGTCGAAGACACCATTGCACAGCTGGGATAAATGAACACATTTGTTGGTACCAAGGCAAGCGATGTGATTCAAGGGGCACTTGATTTCTACCTCCTCAGGACCTGAAAAAAGGTAAAAAGGAACAGAATTATGTGTCAGTTTTGCTTTTTAAATGGTAAAACTATTACACACAAGAAATTACTAGCATTATCTTACAAAACAAAACTATAGAAAATACTGTAAGAGTGCTGCTCTTGTTTTCAGAGGCATTGAAATTAGCCTGTGTGATTAAACACCTAATTTTTAAAAGCTGCATAGGAATGGAAATATACATTTTGTCAAATAATGCATTAAAAACATAAATATTCTTTTCATCCATTAAATTATTATGGATTTAAAATCTGAGGGTTGATTTGAGTCATTGTTTCATTTCATATCCCTAGAAAAGTTGGGCAAGGTACTTAAACTCCTTAACTCAATTTCCTCAGCTGTGAAATATGGATAATGGTTCTTGGCAGGTCTCTTGTCAGGTACCATGAACAAAAATGTTTCAGTGGCATTTAAATGAAGTTATGCCAGTCTAAAGGTTATATTATTTTTAGTCTATTCTTTAAGAATATGAAGAACAGTTATCAACATATTTATGTATGACTTCTATTGTTTAAAATCTTTTACTGAGCAACTAAGATGCAATAAAATTTGCTAAATAGGAAGTGAAGCAAAGGGCATACTCAATGAATTTAAACACCAGTGATATCTACTTTGTATAAGCACACTTTGTGTTTTTAAGATAAGCTTAAATCAGAATATTGGGTCTTTTCTGAAAGTTTACAAGCACTTTCCAAATCTCTATATGATTCCTAGTCTTATCCAGCTCTCCCAAATCCAAAGTATAGTAATACCAATATGCCTACTATCATGTATTAATCTGACATAGATCATTGTACCAGCCTTGATTCTATAGTTAGACATACTTTAATCAGAACTCTATTGAGTCCATGGGACATTAATTGATTCAATCAAATAATCATTAGTTTTCCCATGTATAAAATAGAACTATCAAATGAGCCTACCTCATAGGGTTGTTGTGAATGTCAGCAGTTATTGACTACAAAGCATTGAGCACTGCAATGTAGGCTGAGTGGGAATTCAACATGCATTAGTTACATAAATAAATGCAGCATAGCAGAGTGCCTAACAGACTCTGGAGACAGATTCCTGGGTCCAAATGCTGACCCCACCATTCACAAGCTGAGAGGTTTGGGCAAGTTATATATCAAGTCTGTTTTTCACAGGGTTGTGGTGAGGATTATATTAAAAGCTCTTAGAATACTGCCTGGCAAGCACTTAATAAGTGTTTTGTGTTATCCTAGTTTAATAATGTTCTAAGAAGATAAGTTGCTTTTTTTAATATCTGAAAACTTTGTTTCTCTTGTAAGCCCCTTTCCCCCTCCTGAAAAAAAAACTGAAAAATTTAATGTTTTATCTTCTCTACTTAGTTGAGGCGAAATAATAATAATTAAAAGACAAATCTAACATATTTTAGGATATGCAAAATTATGAGAATTGCAGAAGATTGCAATGTGATAAAATTAGAAAACAAACAAAAGGAAAAAAATCATACAAGCAAGAAAAGAAACTAGAGTTGCCAAAAGTTAAATCCAATTTTGAAATACTTTATCAAATAGGAATTACAGGTATAGATTATTTCGTTTGATGCTAAAACAGCTTTCCCCAAATCTTTTGTTTTTTGGGGGATATAAACACATTTTTATAATGTAACTTTACTAGCTGAATTGTTTAATAGATTTCTCTGTAAATTTAATGTGTATTTATATAATTACTACTATACAAGGCTATTAAATGTCAAACCCCTGTCACTCCAAATGCACAACTCATTTTTCTGTAACATGCTCCTGAAACTTGAGTATCAATATTTCTAAAAAAATACCTTTATTTCATATATATTTATATATGTATGTGCATATATATTAATAAAATATAAATATACAAAATTGAATACAAATTACAGGAATAAAAGTAAATGAAAGAGTTTTGACTGAAAGTCTCTAGCTATTTAATCTTATATTAACATAATTCACTTAAAATGAATTTTAAAGATACATAAATTAATACTAAAAAGCTATAAACTTCTATGACCAACATCATAAAGTAGCTTTTTAAAATTACTTGGCTGATTCATAACAATTTAAAAACATGCCTCCTTGCATAAATTTCCAAGAAATGTTTAGGCCAGTTATTTACACCATCCTGTAAAATTTCTAAGTTACCCACAGAGAAAACACTTCATAAACCTGAGAGATTTTAGAAATGTTACAGTTAGAAAACAAAAATGACTCAGCATTCTTATAAGCAGCAAGATTTTTTAAACCGTGATTCATGTGTTGGCTCAAGTGGAAGTATGATTTCTCACTGTTAAAATTGCCAGGTTACTGAGGAACACGATAGTATGAGTAAAATACACATCTGGTTGCCAGAAGAAAGGCTCAGCTACTTACAAATGTTGAGAAAATAGAAAAAATTGTGTTTATTTTGCAAAGGCAACGTATATAATTATTAGATTATTCCTAGTGGTAATGTTTAGGGACAAGAGAGAAATTAGTCCAGGAGAAGTAAAGAGTTACTTGGTTTCTTTACAGACTGGCTACTATAGTCTTTCTCATCTTTGATATACTCTTGTCTTGGTTGCTGGGACTACTGGGTAACCCTTGATACAGCTGGATCATGGCTGGATGAACTGTACCTTAACCAGTCCTTCCCAAATTTTCATATTAATACACATTAAGACAATACACATTAAGACAATATTTGCAAGGTTCACTGGAGCAAATAGCAGAGAATATTTTTAGAAGTGGCCCCACACTCTGGTAATTAACCTCACAGTTGAGGGAATAAATATTTCAGACCTCTTTGACCAATGCTAAGATGCTTCAGTTGGAAAACTGCTAAAATCAATATTTTGTTGTTCTTTCTGGAAAATGCGGAGACAGGGCAGTTTGAGAAATTGCAATGCCTACCTCAAACAAAATTCTCCCAGAAGTGAGGGAATATGGATATTTAATTTACTGTTGCTTTGGGGAATAATCCATCCTTAATTCCCAATGATCATTTATGCAGTGAAAATATTTATATCCCATGAAGCTCCTTACAGATTCTGTCCATCCTGTACATGGACAGAAGAGTGAATCTGACTACAGCTTCTACCCATTCACCAAGGTCAGAAGCATGGGATAAAGGAGGCTTCATGAATTCCTGAGAATATGGAAGTATTGCTTTCAATTAAATGATTAATCTCATAAAGACTTTCAGGCATTTGGACATTTCACAGCCAGAGATTATAACCTAAGCACAGCAAGAAGCATGGCTGGAGGCTCTCTGGTAAACCTGGCATTACCTCTGTAGTGACTGAATCATGAGGCGTTGGGAAGGACCTAGGACAGGGGCAAGGTGCTGAGGTAGTGAAGAACAAGTATCAAAATTGTACAAAGACATTTCAAATTTTCAGGAGGTATGGTCATCCCAGTGAGAATGTCAGCTCAGCAGCTTTCAGCAACATGTGCATTCAGAAAACATTCCCAGTCCCTTAAATCTAAATGTAGGTGACCTAAGTAAGATAGCAAAATTTAAAATATAATAACTTAAAAAAGAAAAACTCCCTCATTGGGTGACTTAAATTATATCGACACATGAGGCTAGTATTTAAACTTTTAAATTATGTATGGGCCTTGACCAATGAGGTGAAATAGGTTTCATTTCTTACACAAAATCTTATTTTACAAATAATGCTTCCAGGATAATACAAGAGCAATGGGATTCATCTGTATACTACTGAATGCTTAAATTATTTTTAAGTATAGAGTAAACCTCTTACTGTGTACATTAACAGGGGATAATAAAGGACATAAGTTCATCAAATATCCCTTCTGATTAAAGAAAATTGAGATGGCGTGTTTTGTGGAGAAGGAAACTTTTCTTCTACTCTAACAGCAGACACAGTCAAATAACTGCCCTTGTCACAGCATCATCATATCTTAGCAGAAACAGTATCACTCCTTCTTCCCCACAGCTAACATCTCTACCTTACATGGTATTATATCGCACTGTTTGGGTCTTGTCCTGTCAAGAACTGCCTCTTGGTTTTCCCATTTATTTTCCCAATGTTTCAAAGCCCTTTGCCTGCAATCTCACTCACTCAACTTTCTTAACTTATACACAAGAAAAGTTACTTTTGCTGTTAAAACTTTCCTTCAAGCTGTATCCCTTTTTGCCTACTGAAAAAAATTTACCATTAAACTTCTTCAGAACATAGACTGCACCTGCTGCATGCCTACACCCATATCACACTAGCCTCTGCTTTTAACATTCTGCTGGACTGCTCTCCAGGGCCTCTGTGGTCCTGGACACAGTGAAGCCAGAGACATGCGAAGTCCTCCAAAGACTGACTAGAATTCCTCTCTTTTAGAACATTTTCCACCACTCTTTCTCGGGCTTCTTATATTCTATTCACACCATTATTTTTGTCATTTCTCACAGCATTCCATGGACATACTGGACACATTTTACACATGCTTTTTCATAAAATCCTCTCCATCTTCTGCCTGGGAAACACGGTTATCCTTCAACTATCTACTGTCATTACTTTTCCTGAAACTTTTCTGACTTCTCCAAACTCTGTGGCAGGTTATAAGTTTGTTTATGATTATTGTTTCTAAGTATTTTTCTTCGAAATAAAACTGTGAGATATCTGATATCACTGATTATTTCTCATCCATCTCACCAATGCAAACACCTAGCAGGCTACTTGACAGAATAGGTGCTTGGCATACTATTGTTGAAGGAATGTACACTGCATTTTAACTCCTGGCTGATTTCTGCTTCCTCTGACATGCTGGAAGTTACTCTTTTCCACCATTAATACATTCTCAGAGCAGTTTCTACAAATGCCACTTTCATCCCATGACTACTTTCAAAATTATAATGGTTCTCAATTGCTGATTACAACAAAACAAAACTCCTTAGCCTGATTCCATCATCTAATTGAAACTTCATTACCATTACTTACAACTAATTTTTAGTATGTATACTCTACTTCATTCACTGCCATCTTTCACATCCCCATAATACACCAAATATATTCTCACTTTCGGATCCTTATGCAGTACCCTCATTTGGCAGTAAATCTCTTTTTCCTTTGCCCAAGAAAATTATTCAGGGCCAAGCTCAAACTCTGGCCTCTACATAAAGTTTTTTTTTGTGGAAAACAGCATAATACAGTGAAAAGCATGTAAGGTTTAGAGACCAAAGACTTGAATCTGACTTTTAATAGCTATTTGCTTGTCTAAACTTGCATCAAGTACTTAACCTCACTGAGACGTTTCCTTCCTATTTGCAAAATAGAGATTTCTTCCTGACACTATTGTCATAAGGAACAAATGAAATCACGGTTGGGACACACTAGGCAAAGGGGAGTTTTTTGTAGATGTCATTGCTCCCACTTTGTCCTATAAACTTGTACAGACATTGTCTATATCATAGTTTTTTTGATACATACCTCAATCTACAGTTTATAAACTGTATCATATATGCACGGTTGCATATATCTCTTGAGGCCCAAGGACTTACATTTATTTGTTTTTTTCCCACTCTATTCTACAATATTGGGTAGCATAATGTAGCAATAAAAACATATATTTATTATTTGTTGATATAAGATCAAGTAAAAATACTTTGGTATGTAAAGCTATAACCAAATTTGATATGTAAAACATAAGATATCCTCAAAATTCAGAAATTTAAAATTATGCAGTTTTGAATTTCCTCTGATTATCCCTGCCTAGTCATTCTAAAAACAGAGCTTCAGTTGTATTTTTTTTAATTATTTGAAAATTTTTAGTAAACTCTAGTACTAATTCCAAAACACTGAGGGATATAAGGATTACTTCTATTGAAGTAATTGATTACTTCTTTTGGCACAAAAACAGCTCACTGCAGCCCTGACCTCCCTGGCTCAAAGTATCCTCTTACCTCAGTTTCCCAAGTACCTAGGACTATAAGCATGTGTCACCAAACCTGGCTAATTTTTTAATTTTTTTAAACAGACAGGGTCTTGCCATGTTGCCCAGGCTGGTCTCAAACTCCTGGACTTCAGCAGTCCTGGGATTATAAGCATGATCTACTATACCTAGCAGCTTTTAAATATTTAATACTGTGAAATTTTTCTCCTTATTAAGTAGAAGATCCTATAATTTCTACAAATTTGTGACAAGTGCCTTAAAAATTAACTTTCCTGGAATTATTTAAAAACAAAGTTTGAGAGTCATTACAATTAAGTTATATATTAAGATTTCCAGAGTACCATTAAACTGATTGCAAGTGTGTTCTTGTGTATGTGTGTGTATGTTTTTTAATAGGGTTTTGTTCTGCTGCCCAGGCTGGACTGCAGTGGCGCCATCACGGCTCCTTCAGCCTTGACCTACTGGGCTGAAGTCAACCTCCCACATCAACCTCCTATGACACTTAGCTTTTTGTGTGTGTGGAGGATGGGGGCAGGTTCAGAGAGAATTTTGTCACATTGCTCAGGCTTATCTCAAACTCTTGAGCTGAAGCAATCTACCTGGCTTCACTCCAAAAATGCTGGAATTACAGGCATGAACCACCACACCTTGCCCTTTTTTATTAAGAATGCTTTTCACACTCAATTAGATCCATTTTCTTCGATGTATTTCAAACTATCATCTTTAGTATTTTCAGGTGGAAAGGTAATTTGTATGTAATTATTATGAGTATAAAAAAATTGCATTATAATGTCTATTATAATTACCATAGCTGAGAATTCAAAATAGTTATAGCAATGTAGACCATTTATAAGACTATCAGGAATGTGAACAACATCATTTATTCAATGTTGTTTGGGAAAATTAGTATATAATATAAAGATAGTTAATATCATACTTCTGCTTAACATTATACATAATATCAAATCACATAATATCTTTACAGAAGCAATACAACCTTTCTAGAACTGTGTTTATTTCATAATATCCTGTTCTTATTTTAAAATACAACTTACTTTTACATCTGAGCTACTTCACCTGACAAACTTATATTTTAAGTGCATTGAAAAAAACAAATTTATAGTGTTACAAATAAAATTAAAATTGGATTTATGAGTTTCAACTTCCAAATAAAACAATATTAATTGAATCATTTGTTAATCTGTATGATTACACTTGAGGATGCAAGAATATAAATAAGAACCTCTAAAGATTCATGTGCTTTCAATACTAATAGTAACTCACTCAAATCATATAATTTCTCTGTAAAATATGTTCCAGTAATGGATTTTGTGTTTACATATTTCACATGGATGTTTTGAAGACTCACAAACTGCAAGAGATGTAAGGGTGATTGATTTTGTCCAGCTGCATTACCCTTTAGCCATCTCTGACATCGAATTTTTAAAGCCCTGGGGAAAGAGTTTTTGCAGCTTTGATAACTTGTTTTAGGATTTTAAAATCCTTTCTCTTTAGAAGTCTCAGTGTAGGAATTTTTTTTTTTGCATCTAACATATAGAGCTTTATTTATGTATTTAATATGTGAAAAGCATGCCTGCTCACCTACCAAAGATCATCTGCTATGACCAAGGTACCTATGGTGCGTATTATTATGAATATAAACAATGGATGTCTAGTTAAGACCCTTTTACTAAAGGCTTCTAGATCATGTCAGGAAATATTGTCATGTTAAAATAACCTTGTGTGTGTGTTTTCTGCTAACTTTAGAATATATAAAGTGTTTTTTTTTTTTTGAGGCAGAGTTTTGCTTTTGTTGCCCAAACTAAAGTGCAATGGCACCATCTCAGCTCACTGCAATCTCTGTCTCCTGGGTTTAAGCGATTCTCCCACCTCAGCTTCCCGAGTAGTTGGGACTACAGGCACCCACCACCATGTCCAGCTAATTTTTTGTATTTTTAGTAGAGACAGGGTTTCACCATGTTGGCCAGGCTGGTCTTGAACTCCTGGCCTCAAGTGATCTGCCTGCCTTATTCTCCCAAAGTGCTGGGATTATAGGAGTGAGCCACCATGCCCAACCTCAAGTGATTTTTATCAGTTTAACTGCAAGTTGGCACCTGAATCCAAAATGTATAGGTTAAATCATAACATTCTCCTGCACCAAAACTACAAACACTTAGAATATAGACAAAGTTGGTGATTAAAAAATATTGTATACACGTAGCCAAAATATTATTGTCATTAATTATAGCCTTAGAAATAAGAAATGTGTTAGGCATATGGACTGGGTTGCTTTCTGACCTTTCCTTAAAAGAGCAGATAAGAAGGTAAATGAAATTACTGTTTTATAAGTAATTGTCATTGCAGCATTGACTCTCATCAAACCCCATGTTAGTAGAAGGAACTTGGCCCAAATGATTTAAAAATCAGTGCTCTTTTAGGTGTTTTAAATGCTCCTTTATTCTTTGCCATGCATCCTTCACATTTCTGGATTGCTATATTACCTCACACTCTCCTTGTTAAAAGCTCCAGAAATTTCTTTTCCCTTTCTTCTCCCTCCCTCCACTTCCACCTAGGTTAAAATGCAGCTAGATGTTTTTCTAAAATCTCTTAGAGCCTTGTTCTTTGCAAGCCAAGTTGATATACTAGGTTCTTTCATAGGTAATATATGAGTGTTAAACAGGATTCTTATGAAAACAATGGATCAGTCCTAAAGATTGGAATTAGAAGCCCTTTGTGAAGACAATAAAAAGTACTTTTCTTTCAGAGAAGGACAATTTGTTGATTAATACTCATATCACACTTCTTAGATGGCAATTGGCTGACTTGTAAAGTTGGCTCTCAACTCTGATTTTTTAAATGAATAAACACATATTTAATCAATGAATCAGAAAGAAGATGCTCTTCAATTTTCAATTTTTAGAAATTCTATTGAGTCCTTAAGATGCAAAACACATGTTTCAGTTATTATTTAAAACTTCTCTGTAAAGAAAAGATTTACTCAGTTTGCTAACTTAAAAGAAAACTTAGGAAGCAGAAGATGAAATGTTCCATTTGTATCTTTTTTCAGAAATACAGAATCGAAGATAAGTATTTCATCTCTGGAATTAAAGCTTTTTCCTCTTGTTCTCTGGGGTTACTTTACCTACTGTAACTGGGTGATAACTCCTAATTGCGATTTTGAAGTTCAGGGCAGCTTGGAAAGCCTACCCAATTAGAAGCAGAGGTAACTCCCGAGGAGGAGGCATGTTGAAAGACTAATGCATGATAGGAAAAGACAAGCCAGAATCAGATAGTCCTACACAACTCTCAGAGGAAAGGGGTCTTTCTGCTAGAAAGGAATACTGAGTGGGAACAGCCAACTGGCTCATCCACTTGTCAGACAGCTGAGTCATTTCATCTTTGATTTCACAAATGTGTTAGAGATTGCTTCTGAGCCAAACTCAGTGCACACAGAGATATTACTATTGGCCACTCAAGAGGCATGATTTTCTGTTTTTAAGATATCTGTAAAAGAAAGAGGATTATTTGTCCATTCTCTTCCTCCATAGGCTAAGGTAATAAAAAGTTAGATGCAGGTCCCTAGTTAAGGCTTAAAATCCAAAGGCATGTTAATGTCAGCTCGTTTGATAATAGTCAAAGGAATTATCAATATAGAAAGAATTACACAAGCCCTTGAAAGGCATTATTTAGTTTTCTGCAAAAAAAGTAAAGAAAACAACATTTGATGACTAAGTATAGAAGAAACCCAAACTAGTAAACACAATGTTTCTGTCTTTTCTTGTTCTGAGATTAAGAAACAATTAGAGTAGGGATAATTTGAGGTCCACAAAAAGTAGTATTTCTTGTCAAATTAGCTCATTAATTTAAAAAAGAGGAAATCAACTCTACAAAAACTGGAAAACAAGTTTTTTTATTTTATAGATCTCCCTAAAGACAACATTAAATTATATGTACTGGCCTAAAAACAAAAGAAAAAGATATCTCTCTGATTTAGGGAAAAGTTTCCTCTATGACTGTTGGTCAAATGACCCAGATGCACTGCAGTATATGAAGACAATGTGTAGAATGATCTGGTACATTTATCAAAACAAAAGGAGTTGTTCATTGGTTATTTTATTTGGAAAAATAGTTCTGATATTTTCCTGAATTGAATGGATAAGAAAAAAATAGAGAAGACAGAAGAGGCAATAAATATGGGAGAGACATGATTAGCATAAAAGTAGTATTATAGTGAGAAAATCAGTTAGAGCATGTATAGTTAATTGTCTTTCACTGGAAGAATCATGGTGTGAAACAGTGATTTTTATATAAGCCAATTTACACTTGAAAAGAAGACAGAATGTTAAACAGCCCAATTTAAAAGCCATAGGATGATACAAACATTCTTAAATACACCAGTCCTGAATCATTGGTAAAACATATGCATTTCATATTTCAGATCCAAAGTGAATGTTATTGATGACAAATATTCTTTAAAATTTAATTTCTTATGGCATTCAAAACGACATTAACTCTGAAAATGATTTTATGATACACTTTTAATGAAAACAAACTGTCCTTTATTGCATTCTGTAAAAGTAGCATTAATAGGATAATTGCTGTTTATTGAGTACTTCTTATGTTCGAGGCTCTGTGGTGAGCACATAATGTCCATTATCTTATTAAATCCTCACGAGAAAATCATGAGTTAGGTATTATAATTGCTATTATATAGATGAAGAAATGGAAGATTGTAGAGGTTAAATACTTTCTTCAAGGTCACAGAGTTGTAATGCTATTATTTGAATTTAGATGTCTTCTGCCTTCAAAATCTGGTTTCTTTATTACTATGTTGTGCTACAATCTCTGACAAAGCAAAGAACTCTAATTAGGTATCTTTTTCTGTCTCAATCTGCTTTTCTTGTATAGTAGACTATGGAAGTATCTTGAGGAAAAGGGAAGAAAATTACGTTAGACTTCAAGATTTTGAAGACATGCTATGCCAATACTAAAACAGCTCTGACAATCAGGGTGATACCCAAATATTGAACAACAGGTGAAATATACTATACTAGTTATAGCTTTTTACCAGCAGCCATGAATAGGCAACTTGAGGGGAATCTTGGCAATTTGTAGGTGATCCATGAACTCTGGCTGTGGGAGTAAGGAAGAAAGGAATGGGAACAAGAGATGGCAAATGAGAGACATCACAGGCTGGCTGACAGGCAAAGTAGGTAGAGGAGTCTCAGGGTAACCTCTTCTGCCCACCTGTGTCTGAGCCAGCATGAGATTATTTGAGGGGTCCTGTGAAGGCACTGGGTAGCAGCTGTTTAAAATCAGAATAGAAGTGTTTCAATATTTTATTAACCAGTATGTCTGTGCCATGCATATCAGCTAAATATCAGTCATGCATAGAGGAACTGTATTGTCTATTTTTAGTAAATCCTAACTATGGGCATGATTCTCATATGCTTTGCCTTGATAATAGAATATCCACTGTGACCCTAGGCTGTCCTTAGTGAATATAAGTAAGTTTTTCAATAGTGTGTATTGCTAAGGTAAAGCCCAGTTCTTATAATAATCAGCGAACTGATCCTTAGCACAAAAACCCTTCCTTTAACCATTTAATCAGTCTGTCACCTTATGCTTATTTTCACTTTGGTGGGCCATCTTCTGAGATCAGGCAGACTGGCCACATGACAGTTGCTATCTCTTACTGGTGAAGTCCTGCTAGTTTTGCCACTTGGCACAGCCTTAGGGCCTAGTTAGCTCAGCAGGTTGGAGCCCAGCATGAAGGATGTCAACATCACAGGTTCAAATACCATATGGTACAAGGATCTGTCTTCCCATTTTTCAGCCTCAGATCTTACCTCCTAACATCTGCCACCCATATATCCTCTTTTTGCTAGAACTGACACAGGGCAAATTAGCATCTTTGAAGCAATACAAAACCCTAATAGGAAGGATGGATAGCACCTGGTAATCAATTGCATATTAAAAATGGCAAAGCCTTAACTAGGCTTGAGTTTAAGTTCAACATGCCAACACTAAACAGCCAGATTCTCCCCAGGAAATGCTGCAAGGAATCACTACAGGGTCTTTGAATGAGTTCATATAATTGCCTCAGTGCACTAAATATTAGGCTGGTGAAAAAGTAATTGCCATTTTTGTCATTGAAAATAATAATGCCTTGGTTTTCTTGTTTTAAACAGAGGCTGAATGTCTCCAATTTATGTGAACTATTAAACAACAGCTAAATAAACAGTACTTGGTTACTAGTGAATGAGCAAAAGCCTACTCTTTCCTCATACACATCATCTACTGGCAATAGTAATTTTCCTTTATATTTTATAAAGCAATTACTCCTTTCACAGGATATTAGATATAGAGGTTTATTTAGAGTAAAATAAGAATACAGAAAACAATGAGATTCAGACTAAAACACACACACACACACACACACACACAGAGAGAGAGAGAGAGAAAGAGAGTTGTAGTAGCATTACTAATAGTTGTAATGACACTAAACTACTAAATAGGTTTCTGAATAACCCCTTGAAAACGTCCTTGGCTCAAGAAGAAATACAAAATAACAACAATAGAAAGAATTTTCTGGTTATCTATGTTGTAGGCTATGAAAAAGATAGAAAAATAAATGAAACTAATATCTAACAAATACACTAGGTAAACATTTCCTTCATCACCCTATCCTGTCTGAGGGACTCCAAGGCTGGTCAACTTTACAATGAATTCTGCTCTATGATAAATACTGCTGTAGCAAGATTCCAGTGAGTCTTGTCTTCTCCATGAAATCTTTTTTCAGATATGTTTACAAAGAAATTCATTGATTTATTTTTGTTTCATCTGCCCTTTCTGACCATTCATGCCCATGGTAATGAGCAGGAAAACGGTCAATGGGACCTGAAACAAGAAGGTTAAGAAAAAGCAAAGGTCAACAGAAATGTACAGAATGGAAAATCAGGCACTGGGCAACAGACATGACCCAGTTTCTATCTGGCTCTAAATTCATAACACAATTCTTGAAAAGGCTCATTTCTACAGAAGGTTGAACAGATTTATGGAAATAAAAATTCTCAAAAAGTAGAACACCTTTCTACCTTTAAGTTTAATGCTTATTTTATTTATTCTGTAAGAGAATTCAGAAAAAGTTATTTGTCAGTTCAGTACCTTTACTACAAGGAATTTGATTGAAACCTTGTTGAAGACGGACCTTTAAAGATTTGAGTATGTGAGTGCATGCACAGGTACATATACACAAACAATAATTGGTAAAATAGAAAATAATATTCTGCTATAAGCAACAAATACATATATACATGTATATCTGTCACTTCTAGAAAATATGCTAATTCTCTGCAAAATTTTTCTTGTGGCTTTACCTATGTTCTCATTATGATAGTATCTAATCAAGTTGATTAATAACAACAATTAAGGTAAAATAGCACACTATTTAAGACAGAATAATCCATAGAATTTCTTTCAAGGTGTTTATTTATATGTAAAACTGTCATGGAGACACTATTATCTTATTTTATTAAAACTAAGAGACATCTCAAAGCTTCTTCAAATATGAGAGCTTAAAATTATTCTAGAATAATGTCAATATTTTGATATTTTATGCTAGAGTTCAATCAAGGATTCCATCTTCCTTGATATTATTCAACATATTTTATTTAATCATTTTGCCACTCTGATATGATTTTCATGGATTATATCTCCCCTGAATGTATATCCACATGTCATAATAAACATTTGGTAAATGCCACATTCAGAGCCATACTATGTACTCTAAAAAAAGAAATGCCAAACTTCAATATACATCTTAATCACCTAGAGGTCTTAAAGTGCTGGTTTTGATTCAGTAGATTTTTGTTGAAATTAAAATTCTTTATTTCTAGATGTTCCCAGACAGTGCTGGTGCTGCTTCTACACAGACTACACTTTGAGTAGCAATGTGCTAAAGCTTCATAAAAGTAGACTTAAAACCCAGTGCCCATTTTCTGGAAATATGGTCATTGAAATCGAGCTCCTAAACAGAGCATCTTGTTTCATTCAACCATGAATTAAACACAATGCCACTTTAAAAAGAATATGCACACTTAGTTTTCATCTTTTTGTGGACATTAGTATATTGGCACATTCTAGAAATGCTGATCTGCAACAAATTCTTATCAATGAGTCTGTCTTTGGAACAACATATGCATCATATGCAGGTAAAAATCTTCTCAACATTATACGGGAATCATGCTTGTATCATCAAAGAAGAACTAAGAAAAATAGCATGGGTTATAGAAAAGAAGAGTCATTATGAAATGTGAGAAATTATGAAAAAAGTCTGTTTTCTGTTGTTTTTAGAAACAGAATTGATAGCATGAAAATACAAATGATCTGATCATATGATGTCATATCTGACAGCTTGATTAAAATTTTATCAGTCACTTCTCAATTTACTGCATATTATCATACATCAGGGATCAGCAGCCTTAGCGGCTGAGTCACAACTTGTGACATAAGAAAAGCAAAGGCAGAAGACTGTCATTTTATTTGCAATTTCTCATATATTATAAATATATAGAAATATATAAAATACACACATAAATCTCCCAATTTATTTTTCTTCTTACTTTCATTTGCTTCCTTATTTTCTCAAAATTTACTTCTGGAAACTGAGGTGGAGAGTTTACGTATCTGGGAAACTGGCACAAAGGACATTTCAAAATACTTTCTTGAGGGAACTATCTTCTCTCCTCTGCTACTTGCAATCACTCACACCTCTACCACTGCATGCAATAACCATGTTTTCTTCAATTTTTAATTAAGTTGTTAACAGAGATCCTAATCTGAGTCCACTTGAAAACAAACAAAAAAAAACACCGCTGGTAGCAACTTAGTGTCCTAGTTTACAGCGACAAAATAACCTAGAAAAACTAAATAAGGAAGTACCAGGTTTTTGTCTTATGCCACATTTGTGTGAAGTGAGAACAGGAAGGATGGCCCAGCATCAAGGAGATGACAGAAAAATAAGCAAATAAGCACTACAGGATGTTTGCCATTTGAGCAAACTTCTCTTTAATTTTCCCTATGACTGAACAGCTATAAAAATGCTTAAAGAACTGAATAGGTATCCACTAGGCCTGAAGTTTGGTGCAAATCTACTGAACAAACTATGATGATAAATTACAAAATCCTAAAGAAAAAGTTGATAAATGTTGAGTTTTTAAAATGGGCAATGAAAAATTACATGTATTTTATCATACATATATTTAATCTGAATTTTAACTTTCGTGAAGGCAAGAGAATAAAAAATATATTTAGGAGATAAATTAATTTTGAATCTTTTAAGACATCTCTCTCTCTCTCTCTCCCTTCCATTTTTTTTTTTTTTTTTTTTTTGAGACAGGGTCTAGCTGTCACCCAGGCTGGAGTGCAGTGGCATGATCTCAGCTCACTGCAACCTCCACCTCCTGATTCAAGTGATTCTCCAGCCTCAGCCTCCTGAGTAGCTGGGATTACAGGCACCTGCCACCACACCAGGCTAATTTTTGTATTATTTAGTAGAGACAGAGTTTTGCCATTTGGCCAGGCTGCTCTCCAACTCCTGACCTCAGGTGATCTACCCTCCTTGGCCTCCCAAATTGCTGGGATTATAGGCATGAGCCACGTTGCCCAGCCAGACATTTTTCTAAAAGTAAAAATAACCTAACACAGTCTTACCAAAAAATGTAGAATGACTAAAGCTTATGTTAATATCTAAATATTGTGACTTTTCAAAATTGCATCTCTAAATACTTGAAATTTTTGGTGTTGTTACATTTAAAAAGTTGAATATCTCAGTACCAGACATATGTATATAATATTAGTATTTAATGCTAAGATACTATAATGTATAAAAAAAACTATTTTATGACCCTAATAAAATATAGGCATAAAATTGTTTCGTTGCTGAAAAAGAATAGTGGAGTAATATAATTTTTTTAAAAAAAACAGGAAGACTGGTAGTCTGAAATGAACATCTTCATCTACAGCACTTTCACATCTTGTTCTACTGAGAAATAAAAGTCCCAGACACCATCTTTAAAATCTTTTTTTTTTTTTTTTTTTTGGTTAAGTTTCTGAGCAATATAGTTACATAGGCTACAATTCTGGACCTGTTTTCTTCAAGATATTTTTTAAATGTGAGTTTTAGGAAACAGTCATTTTGAAATATAAATCCTCTTGCAAGTTTTCTACCTGGTAAAATAACTTTTCACAATGGTATCATTTTATATTAGACACTATCTATTATGGCATCAGTGAATCTGCTGGAAAAATACATTTTTACCAGAGATCGAGTCCCTTAAAAAAGTATTATAATTATCCCCGCTCCCTCCAACTCCTGCAAAGGAGCTGCTTCTTGGCTAGCATTTAGAACAACTGAATAATGGCTATCTTTTCAGTCATTCCAGAGAAACTCTGATGTGAAGAAACCATCTCTGCACATTTCCTACATTTGTGTGGCTAATATCTGGCACAGACATTCTCTGCACGCTTTCTAACTTTGAGTAGGAACTCTATTGTACTTGTTTCTGTTGTGAATATCTCTAAAATTCAGTGAGGGCTTCTACAAAGTTGTCCTTGCTTAGATAGGCAAATAACAACACCCAACCTGTTCCACCCGGGCATTCATTTCCTCAGAGTAAGGTGGTCAGTACGTAAATAGATTCAATTTTCGGCAATGTCTTCTCTTGTTAATTTTTGTCTCTACTCTGATCTGAGAACCTACAGAAGAGAATTCATTGTTAAATTCAGAAGAAAGGCTTTCCCTTGTTAATGATGTGGTTAACATTTATTAAATTATGCCCGTATATTAGGCTGTGTTCTAAGCTTTTTTTAGACTTACTAACTCAATCTTCTGACCAATCTTAAAAGTCACTTATTGTTTCCATTTTACAGGTGCAGAAATAGAGACCCAGAGATTCACTGTCTTGTCCAATGCCGCAGCTGTTATTTTGGTTAGTAAGGATTTAAACTTAGGCATTTTATCCTCAGGTCCACACAATTATTCACAATGATCTACTGCCTATGTAACTATATGATAGAGTAAAATCATTTCCTTCCAGTAATACTTATGCCTGCTACTTGTTCACATTGTCCCTGTCTGGTTCTTTTCACTTTGTATCCTATATATGATATCTTAAATCGTGTTTGTATATCTTTGTTTTGCTTTGGGTTTTTTTTTTTTAACTCTTTCCACATCCTCTTTGGAAGGCTCGCATCTTTCCACAACCTCTATGGAAAGTAGTCAGTGTTGGGCTCTGCGCAACATGTCATAATCATAAATATTTAAATAAAAACCCAGATGTCACATTAAAAAAATTTCCAAAGGCATGAAGATTGAAAACATAGTTAACATTTGGGATATTGAAGTATGATGTTTCTAAGATGAAATGATTGGCAAAGAAAATGGAAAGTTAACAAAGAATAATGTAAAGTTTTAATTTGAAATAAAAGTAAAATATGTAGGATTTGTTTTAGTATTTAGCATCAAGCTTCTTTACTAGATAAAAATTTTTAAATAAAATCTTGAATTTGTTTATTACCAAGGGAACTGAAGTTACTCCTTTCTTTAGAACACATTTAGAGTTGAAGGGGATCAGAATATTCCACCCCCAACAATGCCACTTTGACATAAGGATTACTTTGAGCTAAAGGCAATTAAGAAACAGCAGATATAGGAGAAACTATCTCCCTTCCCTTTTTCTCACTAAAAGAAGAGCATAAATTTTTCTTTGTGAAAGTGTTCTGGCTCTTTTCTCCCGTGTTAGGAAGAGGGAGATGTCTTACTGAAGACAGGGCATCACTGGAGAGGGTGCCTATTTGAATCTGAACAACAAACCTTACTAAAATAACCCTTGTCTTCCACTAATTTTCCCCATATATTTACTTCCGTACAATTTACCACCCCTATAAGCCCAAATCCCTTTTCTTTGTCTTGTCACTTCTTGACAGTTTATCATCCTTTGTTAAAATGATATGTAAGCTCTTAAATCTAGCCACTACTTTGGACTTTCATTTCTTTTCTGTGAAGCTCTGTGTGCATATAAAAACAAACCTTTCTCCTGTTTACTATCTTTTGTCACTTTTATTTGCAGGCCCCAGTTACTAAACTAAAAAAGCACAGAACAGGTTTTTCTTCCCTACATGGTACTAGATACCACATGTATAAAAATCAACAAATATTTCTATTCTATAAAAGGGTAATAAAGTGGAGTATAGGAATTATGTTGTATGCCAATGATTTAAAAATTCAGAAATCTTTGCCTAGAAAAGATAAACTATAGAAGGAAGATTACAGCAGATTAAAGTATATGAAGGTTTCACAATGAAAGAGGAATTAAGCCAGTGGTTCCTCTTGAATCTCAAAAGAAAGCAGTTTTTTGATCCATATAGATAATACTTGCTAATAACTAGCTGTATAACAAGGACATTGTCTCATGAATTTACAGTTTATAGACAATATCAAGCAAAGGGTGCCTGACCCTTTGGGATGATCTAGAGGCAACACCTCTATTGCTTTAGACATGAATAAGATAATTGCCGCTGTTCTTTCTGATAATAGGATTCTGAGTACTTCTATTTTCTTCATGTATCCTTTGATTTATTTTCATTGTTTGCCTGTCTCTTTGTCATTTTTCCCATTTATTTTAGATGATATACTTATGTAAAACAATTTAATCATTCACTCTAAAGCAGACCATCATTTTCAAACAACAAAAGCATATATATCTTGATAAATCTTGTAAATATAAAATGACTTCTTGCAAAATTGGACAACAATGATAATTCACTTTGTGTCTTTATTTATAGGCATTTTTTTCACTTAAGAAACATTTATCTTCTTTGATGAAATATGTAAATTTCACAAATTTTATTTTATGTACACTTTATTTTTAATTATAATACATTAATAAATTCAAGTTAGAAAATAAGTGTATATGCTATAACTCAAGAATGTAAGTATCATCAAATGGCTCTAGGAGTCCCATAATATGAGATTCTGAAGAATTAAGGTTCAAAAACACATTATTTTTATGAATTCCAATTGCCTAAAAGGAGAAATCATAATATACTACATGCAAAGAAAATGCAGCAGCCTGTAAATAGCTTCCAGTTTCCAATCAAGACGTTGTCATTGATTCTGGCTTATACTTAAAGTACTGCAGTATAATTAAGTCATTTTAATCTTTGAAGTTAATTACAAAATAATTAGAGGAGGGATGTTCCAACATTTTGTTATTGTTGTTGAAGTTGCAGTGGTGGTAACTTGGTTTTCTGCAAAGTTAGCCTGAAATCAGCGGTAAGCTGCTCTATACAAATGAAGCTATACACTGTGATTAACAACCACATGGGATGTACTTATGATGTAGTTGTAGCAAAGATCTAAAAGAAACATACATTGTATAGATTGACATAGACAGTTACAATTTTTGAAAAATTTTGGCTGTAGCTGCAACTTATTCTTGGCTGGAAGACTCAGAGAAATTGCTATACACCTGGAGTCAGATGCTCAGGCTTGACTGGCATTCCCCAACAGTGTGACTCTGAGAAAGTGACTGAAACAATCTATGTCTTTTTTTCCTATCTATCAAATGTTGAAAAGGAGGTGCTGTGGAGGGAGGCAGCAGCCTAAATTCATGGTCTAACCTCAAAGTCTAACCTAGCTGTGAGCATAAAATGTAGCAACAGATGTGAAATACTTTTAAATATCTAAACAGGCCCCTCCCCCAAAAAATAAAAGATTTAATTATGTTTAAATCTTGTCTAGTAGTACAACTGCCTAGCTGGGGAGTCCATTTCAAAATACTCCATACCTTTTTGAAATGAAACAGTTTCAGGGTTTTTCATTCAAATATTCTGTAGAAATCGATATCCTTCTAAAGAAACGAAATGTAGGTACAAGAGAATATTTTAGGATTTTCCCAATGGGTAAGACAAATAGTTTAGCTATATTTTATATAACAAGGCTGATAATCTAATATTTCGGTCACCATAAACTGAATGGTGAAATCCATTAAGGTTTAGGAATTTGTTTGCTCATTAATATTTGTATTTTAACCTCCAATTTTTTAAATCAAAAGATTCGAGCATAGTTGAGACCTAACAAAATTACTTGATTTAAAATAACATGTCGTATCTCATGGGAATAGACAGATAGTTGAAGAAACACTCAATAAAAAATTTAGCATATGGGAAACTATTTAAGTATCATTATTTAAAAAATAGAACAGAATATAGGAGTTTTAAAGTCGTGAAGCTTGTAATTATATTCAAGTTAAGTTTTAAATCAATTTTTAAATCTCTAAGGCTATTTTGCATCTTAAAGGTAGTGATGTTAAAATGTACTGACCTCGCCAATGATTTGCTTGAATCCAAATTATTAGATACATAACAATAGAAGAATTGCAATTGCTGCTTTTATTGCAAAGAAAACATGAGTTTACTTTATTATGACTATATACATATGGGTGTGTGTGTGTGTGTATGTCTAATATATATATATATATAGAGAGAGAGAGAGGACTAGAGGAAATATATATATTTCCAGGAAACCTGGACGCACTTGATAAAGTTTTCTCTAACTACTTCTGATATTCCACTTATTTCCAACAGTTGGTAACATAAGAAAAAGAAATCTGAGATTCAAATATCAACTGCCAAGTTTAAATTAAAATCTGCTACATTATACATAGCCAAAATAATAATAATGCAATTATGTGTGACTTTTCTACCTGTAGAAGTAATACAAGTAGAATACTGGCTTTATTTGTAATTATATCCTCCTTTTATCTGTATATTTTTCAGTGTGCCGGAAAAACCCTCCCTCTCTCCCAATTCCTACTCATGCTTCTTTTAAAATATAACATCCTGAAACTCATTAACATCATAATATGAGCAAATCTTTTCCTTTTTCTTCCTCATACTATACAGAAACCTGGAGAACTATGCATGTCAAAAGATGTAAGGGGCAAGAGCCAGAGTATGTTAAGACACTCTTGTTTAAATGTAATTAAGGCAAACTTTGCCAGGTTGAAAGCTTTGAAAACAGAAACAACTAATAAGCAAAACATAGTGCTGCTTAATATATTTAAGCATTCAGTCAGATCTTAACACTAAGTATTTTGCTTCATGCATACACAGGAATAAATTAGAATTTTAATTGTTTTACAAGACAAACTCCAAAAGCCACCTTGGAAACGATTTAGGCTATTGGATTTCTGCCACCTCCAAATAGTATCTAATACATTAATAATGCTTGTGGTTACTGGTATGTCCAAAGGAGAGATATTGTGTGATAAATACTTTCTGCTTGCTGACAATCTCATATTTGTTGTAGGTGAATTCCCCAGAGGCCTCATATTAAGTCTGCTTTCAAAGATGAATTGGCTTATTTACAGTGCTGTGGCACTTAAAGACTGTAACTTCTCCAAGGGCAGGATGATGTCTTAATAATTTTGGATTACTAGTGGCTAGTACAGGGATGAAAAATATTAAGTAATCATTAAATATTCACACATTACTTTAGTAAAGCATTATTTAGTATGTAACTGATTTACAATTTTGACTTGTAGACAGATCTCAGCAAATGCAGAGGATGAAAGAAATGACTCCATTAAAATGAATGCCCATATGCTAATTGATGAAATGATTTATGTTTAGAAATAACTCATACTAAGAAATAGTTTGAAAATGGAAATTCCAACCAAGGAACAAACCTAGAGTAAGCTTAAGTCAGTAAACAAGCTAACTATAACTTGTCTACAGAAACCACCCATTACCAGATGGAGGACAGCAAGAAATCTACAATGTGGGTGCTCATGGAGCAATAATCTCTCCAGGTGGTAATCACCAATGGATCAAGAGCACTCTGGAACTCAAGGGATTGAGTTCTTACAATGGAGATGGCTATCTTAAATCTGTATTAGAGCTAGATTTGGTAGCTGCCAGCCACATGTGGCTAAATTAAAATTCAAATTAATTATACTAAATTTTAATTAATTCAAATTAAAATTAAAGTGAAATAAAATTAAAGATTTACTTATTCAGTCTCACTAGCCACATATCCAGTGATCAATAGTTGAATGTGCCTAATGGTTAACATGTTGCACAGACCGTACATGTCTATCCTCCCAGAAAGTTTTATTGGACAGTGTTACATTAGATCAAAGATTTAAACTTACTTGTGTCAGCATCACAGTTTTGAATAGAATTATTATTGTTTTGTTTGAGAAGAATAAATGCCTCCTCTATCTCTCTCCCTCTCTCTTCCCCTCCCCTCGATAATTTAGATAAACTCATTACTATCATACTGATACAGTATAAGAGCACTTCTCAGAGTGTATAAAAGCTCCAATGGTTATCACATATTCTTTTGTTTCTTGCTCCCTGTAACCATTTCTTCATAGATTCAGAGGCAAATATATGTAAGTCCCAGCAAATCCCCTTTTTCTGTTTCAACTCTGATATACTAGGCCACTAGGGCCTCGTCTTTCTCAGAGTAAATAACACATTTTAAGTCCTGTTTCAAAACATGCATACTTCTGGCATCCATTGCTGTAACAGTATGCATACTCACTTGTTATAATATGCAAGAAAAATATATTTTACATATGGGGCAAAGTTGATACTGTACCTGTGAAATGTTCACAATGAAACTATGGACTGAAATCTACTAATTGAAAAACATTGCAGCAGACCTCCTCTTGTTCTAATAGGGACCATTAAAATTATTCAACACATAGCTCTTAATATAATTTTGTCCTCACTAACTAAAATTTTAATTATCTTTTAGTTATCTAGTTATAAAGCAAGCTTTTGAAATGGAGAAAATATTCTAATCAGGTGATGCAAATAATATAGTCTGTATTTGTTTTCTGAGACTTGCTAACACATTTTGCTTGGCAGGCCAATCTCAGTTAAGATTGCTTAAAGGTTGATTCCTAATTAACTCTGGTAAATTCTCTGAATGCTCTAACCATGTCAAAGTGGTATAGCCTCAAGAAGCCTTTTCTGGGCATCCTGTCATCTTCAGAATATAAAATCATACTGATATAATTTACTGACAACTCTTTATGCACCAACCACTGTCATTAGTTAGAAGAGAATAGGAATTTCCAGATTTCACTGCCCTGTGTGGTAAAGACTACATTATAACCCAGCTGCCTGAGAAGTGTGACATCCTGCTAGGGATAGAAATTTCTAATCATTTGAAAACTCCCTTAGTCTGCAGAAAAGCCTCAAAATGTTAATATTCTTTCCATTGGAAAGACAGACATAAGAGCTTTGTTAATGGACTTTTTTGTGATTTAATACAACATATTAAAAGCAACACTGTGACTCTTTGAATAAAGAAGTAAATATTGTTTCATGAAAACAGTCATTCATCATTAGTTATAGGAAGTCTATTTGTAATTTGAAGTTTTAATTTAATTAGTGTCACATACTTGAAGGCTGCCTTGTGTCAACTGTTGTAATGACATGCTATCTTTTCCTTCTACAGAGTAGGTTGCTAACAAGCGTTTCAACTGGAACAAAATTATAATGAGAAGAACAACGGAAGTGTTAATTATCTATGCAATTACAGTGCCTTATAGGTGCACTAGTGTAACACTGTACTGTATTTACATCTCTAATGGCTATTAATCTTCACATGAAAATGTCTACTAGCATTATTTATCACTCCACAGTTACATTATGGGAAGAGTTAATGGCAAAGTGCATAGGATGTGGGCACCTAGCTTCAATCTAGCCAGAAGATTTTTAAAAAATAGTCTACTCTTTCAAGCTCTTTGCATTAGCATGTAATAATAAAGATATGTTATACATCATACAAACTGCTCTTTTGTGGGGTTACATACAACAGAAAAAAAAGATTTACTTCTCAAAATATCCTTTGAAATCTAAATATTTCTTTTATTATGTTATTAAAAAGTGCCTTTGGGAAAAAATACTGTAAGATTTTAAGTATAGTATGCTCTAAAAATTAAAAAATAGTTCTAATTGCCTTTGGAATATATGATGTATAAATGATTACTCTAAGTTCTATGAGATCAATTCCTCTTTCCTTTCCTCTTTTGCAAATTCTAATGGCAAGGACTACACAAAGGTGATGCTCATTAAATGCTAGCTCACTAAAGTGACTTTTACAGAAGGTGTTTGACTCATCTCAAATGGTTGTATGTTCATCAGAAGGGTTATTGCTGTTGAGATTATTACTTTTGAAAAATACAGTCCACTATTCATGCAGAAAATTTGCAGCATCTTGCCCAAAATGTTTACCAATGAATTTTGAAAATAAGATAGGACTTTAAAGATCTTTAAATTTTAAAACATACATTTAAAGAAATAGAAATGCAACTTACTATGAAACAGATATGCAAAAATGACTAACCCAGGTTTTTGTTTCTGTCATTGTTTAGCACAAAGATTTTACTATTAAACCAAAATTAATTTATGCTAAATGATTAAAGCACATTCAATATAATAACTTTGCAGCCAGCAGTTTTAAGAAATGATATAGATATTTTCCAATTACAAAATTATTCATATCTGTGTAAGGAAAGAATATCTAATATAAATTCTTTTCCATTAAAACTAAATGCCAGATTTTTGTTTTTCTATGCAGTCATGCAATAAAGCTTTCAGTGAATTCTCTTCGGGAAAGTACATATTTAGCATTCCAAAATTATGGGCCTGATTCATCATGGCATACATTAAAGTGCATTGGAATTATGAAACTCATATAAATATATTTTGATTGTATTATTTTGAAATGTTATCTGTAGCTTTAAAAAAAGATTATATCGTTTTTGAGTACCTACTATGTAACATTCAGTGCCCTTAGGAAAAAAATATTATGTTTTTAAGTATAATATGCTTAAAAAATTCAAACAGGCCAGGTGCAGTGGCTCATGCCTGTAATCCCAGCACTTTGGGAGGCCAAAGCAGACAGATAACCTGAGGTCTGGAGTTCGAGACCATCCTGACCAATATGGTGAAACCCTGTCTCTACTAAAAATACAAAAATTAGCTGGGTGTGGTAGCACGTACCTATAGTCCTAGCTACTTGGGAGGCTGAGACAGGAGAATTGCTTGAACCTGGGAGGCGAAGGTGGCAGTGAGGTGAGATTGTGCCACTGCACTCTAGCCTGGGAGAGAGAGTGAGACTTCGTCTCAAAAAAACTAAAACAAACAAACAAAAAAGAAACATAGATCTAATTCTCTTTGGAATGTATGATGTCTAAATGATGATTCTAAGTTCCTTGAGACTAAATCCTGCTTCCCTTTCTCCTTTTGCAAGTTTTAATGACATGGGCTATACAAAGGTGGTTCTCTTTAAATGCTGGCTTACTTAAGGGACTTTTACAGAAGATATCTTACTCTTCTCGAATAGCTGTATGTTCACAAGAACGGTAATAGTTACTGAGATTAGCCTATTATTTTGAGAAATACAGTCCATTATTCACACCGAAATTTCGTAGCATCCTGCCTAAAATGTTTGACACTTTTCCACAACCTGTTTAATTCATTCATTTATCACAAGTTAGTGTTCATTCTTTCAGGTATATAAAGAGAAAATGGATACTTAGCATAGTTAGGGAGGAAAAAGCTGCTTCAAATCCACATAGCTAGTGAGTAACACTCAGATTTTTATACTCCAAATTTACTTTGGGATCCTGGATTATAGTTGTATCTTGGTCTAAAAGACAATTATCCTGCCACATCTCTGCTTTTTTAAAGAACAGTTAAATACTTTTTGAAAAATATCAGCGATTACTAGGAAGAAGGATAGCATATGTTTTCTTTTCAAAGAGTAAAAGATAACTGAACATCATGTTACTTTTAGAGCTCAAGCTGACTTTGTATATTGGGGAGGGAGAATGCATCTTCCTAATCATTACGATTGGTCACTTTCCCCTCAAATTGTACTTATCATAGTGAATGGAGGTTATGGGAAGATAATTTATCCTGATATAAAGTGCTTTCTCTAACAATTAGAGAACTATAAAATGGAATCAACATCCCCCTGAGAGTTCAATTTGCAGTCAGTGAGATACAGAGTATATTTATTGACAAGTCATAGAGTTGGCATTTGCTAGGGCTATAGAGAGCATTTATTTGTGCAAGAAAGGGATAATAACCTGGAATGCCTTTGTAACTCTGGGTATCTACGTTTCCAATTTAGGCAGCTTTCAAAATATCATAACAGAGAAAGAAAGAGTACAAAAAGAAATAAAGATAATGCCTCAAGGAAAAAGTACAGCCCATTTGTACTGAATGGAAACTTGAAATATGCAAATTTGAAATAGTCCAAGATAAATATAACATTAATGTGTCACTTAAAGCAAAAAACGAACAAATATTCATCAAAACTCATTTCTTTAACATTAGGGTTGGGCAGGCTAGAGGATTGTTAGGGATGTTTGTGTCACTGTCATGTCACTGAGCTACTGAGCCTGTCTGGTAAACAGTAATCCCTGCCATCTGGCCAGCAACACATAAAAAATAGCGTGGTTGTCTGCCACCAGAGCTTCTTAGAATGAGGCTTATGACTACCATAATATTTTAGTGCCCACAGTTATTGTAGTTTAAAATCTTCTTTTAAAAACTCTGAATGAATCAATATCTAAATAGCCCTAAATGGTGGTAGTAGAGCTCAAAAAACAAACAAAAAAAAATGCTCTTCCAAGTCAAACTTTGGAAGAGGTAGTAAAAGTGGGAAAGCATCATAAAAATGTTGAAACAACTGGACTTTCAATTCAAGAGCAAATAAACTGAGAAATACAAGTAACAGGGCTGTGAAATAATAACAAAGAATAAAGCAAAAGTATACTGTGATGGTTGTAGAATTAGTTCAACCATTGTGGAAGACAATGTGGTGATTCCTCAAGGACCTAGAAATAGAAATTCCATTTGACCCAGCAATCCTATTACTGGGTATATATCCAAAGGACTGTAAATCATTCTAATATAAAGACACATGCACATGTATGGTCATCACAGCACTGTTTACAATAGCAAAGACCTGGAACCAACCCAAATGCCCATTGACGACAGACTGGACAAGGAAAATGTGGCACATATACACCATGGCATACTATGAAACCATAAAAAACGATGAGTTTGTATCCTTTGTAGGGACATGGATGAACCTGGAAACCATCATTCTCAGCAAACTGACACAAGGACAGAAAATCAAACACCACATGTTCTCACTCATAGGCGGGTGTTCAACAATGAGAACACATGGACACAGGGAGGGGAGCATCACATACTGGGGTCTGTTGAGGGGGACTAGGGGAGGGACAGTAGGGGTAGGGAGGTTGGGGAGGGATAACATGGGGGAAATGCCAGATATAGGTGACGGGGATGAAGGCAGCAAACCACACTGCCATGTATGAACTTGTGCAATAATCCTGCATGATCTGCGTATGTACCCCAGAACCTAAAGTACAATAATATATATAAAGAATATTACCTATTCTTTATATTCATTCCTATAAGAAAATTATCCATAAATAACACAAATTCTGATTCATACATGGTGTTAAAGGACAGATGTTGGAGACTGTACTGTATTTGACTAATATTTTTAAGACTACTAAAGGTCTTCATGAAGTAACTAACGATATAACTTAGGATCAGTTTTAAACTATTTCAACCTTTATCCTCTATAATTTAGAAAACTTGGGGCGAAAGACATGAACAAACACTTTTCAAAGGAAGATATTTACGAGGCCAACAGACATATAATAAAATGCTCATCATCACTGGTCATCAGAGAAATGCAAATTAAAACCACATTGAGATACCATCTCATGCTAGTTAGAATGGTGATGATTAGAAAATCAGGAGACAACAGATGCTGGAGAGGATGTGGAGAAAAAGGAACACTTTTACACTGTTGGTGGGTGTGTAAATTAGTTCAATCATTTACACACATTTACACATTTCTAGCTCCTTGAGGAATCATTACACATTCTTCCACAAGACAGTGTGGCGATTCCTCAAGGAGCTAGAAAGAGAAATTCCATTTGACCCAGCAATCCCATTACTGGGTATATACCCAAAGGATTATAAATCGTTTTATTATAAAGACACATGCACATGCATGTTCACTCCAGCACTATTTACAATAGCAAAACCATAGAACCAACCAAAATGCCCATCAATGATAGACTGGAAAAAGAAAATGTGGCACATATATACCATGGAATACTATGCAGCCACAAAAAAAGGATGAGTTCATGTTCTTTGTAGGGATGAGTTCATCGTTCAACACCAGCCTATGAGCAAGAACATGTGGTTCTCAGCAAACCATCATCCTCAGCAAACTGACACAAGAACAGAAAACCAAACACGAGATATTCTCACTCATTGGCGGGTGTTGAACAATGAAAACACATGAGCACAGGGAGGGGAACAATACAAACTGGGTTCTGTTGGTGAGGGCTAAGGGAGGGACAGCAGGGGGTGGGGAGGTTCGGGAGGGATAACATTGGGAGAAATACAAGCTATAGGTGATGGGGGGATGGAGGCAGCAAACCACCTTGCCATGTATGTACTTATGCAACAATCCTGCAAGATCTGCACATGTACCCCAGAACCTATAGTACAATAAAAAAGAAAAAAGAAAACTTGGTAGAAGAGATAAAGAGAAGAGTCAAATCCAAGAACTATTTGGAACCAAATGATGACAATTCAGAAAAAAATGACTCTGTTTCATTTCTATTAACTTCTACATCTGAAATCTCAAACCATAAAGCAAAAGATAACGAATTTATGTTAGAAAATTACTTCATTAAAAACATAGTCCTAGGTTTTCAGTTCAGCAATACACACACACACACACACACACACACACACACTACAGAGAGTCATTTGCTGATATTTCCACATACACACACACACACAGACACGTATGTGCACAGAAATACATACAGAATTTAATAAATCCATGCATTACTATTCCTAAAACCTTTTTTTACACAAAAATGCAGTCTCTCTCAAAAGAAAGAATTACCATTTGAACATTCATATCTTCTATTTCCAATTTCAGCAAAACAACGATTTTTAAAATCCTTAGTTCCTTGAGTTTAGGCTGTATTTTATGTTTACAAATATTATCACACATCTTTTTCCTGTTACCAGCATGTGTGTTGAGTAGGTAAAAATACTTTCTATTCTATAAATGATGAAAATGAGCCTTGAATAAAATCTAAAGTCCTTCCACTATTCATGAGATCCTTCTTTCAAAATTCTTATCCCTGATACATCAAAGATTCAGAAGCTCACTGAATACAGAGTTCTCTGTGCTCAAAAGCATCCTTTTCAGAGAGGCCTTCTAGAACCACCTTATCTAAAATAATGTTTCCATCATGTTGCCTGCTCAGTTACTGGTTACTCCCATTATCCTGACTTAACTCTTTTTGGTATCTTCACTATCCTTATGTTATGTATTCACTTGTATTTATACTATCCCATCTCTCCCCTTTCAACATACCTTTGTTGTCTAAAAACACACCCACATACATACACACATAAACACACACACACACCCTCCACACACAAGCTCCGTAGTAAGAACCGTGCCTTTTAAATTTAATACGGAGAGTGGAGAATAGAGTCTGGTACTCATTAGACCCTCAGTTACTGATTGAATGATCTGCCTTTGTTAAGGTACTAAGGTTAGAGGAGCTAGAGCTTTAAACTCAGTTTCTTGGCTCCTAGTTCAAGTTTTCCTCTACTACACAGCACATTGCTGTCGTTCTCTCAAGGGGTTGGACTGGGAAGGTATCAAAACATGTAGAGCAGTTATAAAAGTATATAAAATCTTTTCTTACTGACTTAATTATATTTCTTCAATATGTATTTTGTGGCTGGCTAATTAGGGATACAATCTTTTGCATTCAATCAAAACAGAAATTTCACAATTTTATGAGCACAAACACCTGGCTTATCTACCGTAATCCATCTTCCTCACAGACAACACACTAACCGGCGAAGGATTTCCACCTAATCACAATGCAAGGTATATTTTCTTAGATTCATGTTTGAAATTAGTAGCAGCTGTCCACTTCGATATTTTAGGGAGAATTTCAGTTAAATGTTGCTCTAATTTAAAATTAAAAACTCAAATATCTATCAGGATAGTTTCAGGTTGTAGAAGACTTTTTTCTAACCTTTGTTTTATTGTAAAATATGTCGTGTTGGTAAAACATTTGAAATTTATATGATGAATTTTCACTGCCAGAATAAGTTACAGCTTTTATTTAGTCAGCTTGCTATTCTAAAACCCTGTGTGCTTGCTCAGTGCATAAACTACTGACAGACTCTCCACAGTGGCCTAACAATATGTTTGGTGAGTCGTATATGAATATTCTAGCAAATAAAAAGTCTTTCTTTTAGTGAAAAGAATGGCTTTAACTCTATTTGTGTTTCAACGTTTGATTCTATAAGAGAGGGAGAAGTAGTTTTATATTTTCCAGTTGACTTTGAGTTAATGGATTATTTCCCTGTGAACACTACAAATAAATTTTCTTTTAAGGGGCATTTTTTTAAGTAAGTTATAAATTAACAGATCAGATACTTAGAGAATTTCCAGTCAATTGGGCACACTTAAACATTTTCGTTAACAAATATATAGGTAAAATAATAATCGCAAACAGAAAAGTAAAATGCAAAAGATGCACAATTTCCCCTCTTTACTCCAGAATAGTACATTTATTTACTCCATATGGAATGGAAATTTTCATCAACATATGACCTACCCTCTCTGTGTACCTTAATAACTACCTATTTACAAATAGGTAAAATAGACCATGTTTATTAAGCCTTCAGCAGGTATTATGACCTGCACTAAGTACTTCAGAAATAACATTTTACTTCATACAACGTCTCCAGGGGAGGTGAGTACTGTTACATCTGTTCTCCCTTTCCTCCAGGGCACACAGTCATTCACATTTCCTTCTCCCTTGTATAGCCCTATGTGGCCAAGATGCTAAATTCCCACGAATGTGACCCAACCTCATATACACAACTTCTCAGGCATCTTCTAAAAATATTTACTCTCGCCTCACTGTTCCTTTCCTTCTCAGTGTCAAGAAATGGGGACGATTGGAGTGACTTGAGATAATGTATTGAGACTGGCAGAGCTGTCCTTCCAGCTCACTTCCTGAATGACTTCATGGAGTTGAGCACACCTATCTGTCTGCCACAGACTGTTATGTACAAGGGAAATTTACATTTCATATGAACTCCTGTATTTTAGGATTCATTCATTACACCAAATTAGCTTTTAGCTTAGTGAATACACTTGATAATACACCTGAAGGTGAAAAACGTATAGTTACTTGCTCAAGATCATACAGAGTAACTTGCACATGGTACATCTTCAGTTAAAAAAACACTCACACACACACAAAACTTTGAGTAACTGACCAATGACATATCAAGAGTAGACCTGATTGAATGTAATATGGATTTTCACATTTAGATCTTTAAAATCAATCCCATACTGTGTCTTTCCAAGTACCCTAGGACAGCAAATAGCCAAATAAACTAGATCATCTTGATCTACACATTACTGCATCAAAGAAAGCTGGGACCTCCTAAAACTATCAAAATAATCTTTGGGATGACATAAATTTTATTCCTTTACCTGTCCTACAATATATTTCTACTTCCATTATAATTGTCTTAAACCCTTAGCCTTAGCAGTTAGCACTGAAACTGATACACAGGTTATCCTTGATAAATATGTTTTATTTCAAAAGAATGCTAATTTAATACCACTAGATAGCTCTGGTTCACTACATAAATTTTAAAATCCAAAGAAGGCTAACTTCGGATAGAAAAGTAGGGTTATAATAGCTTTAATTTGATTACAATTATCTAACTTTTTTCCCAGAATTTTTGAAAGTTATGACTTAATAACCATTATCTTGGCTTTTCTAGAAATTAATTCCTTAAGTTATTTTAATTTCAATTTTTTTCTAAATGAATGTCTATGAAAGATAAAATGTTAAATGATAAATGACTTTAAAAATGAATATAATGAACACTGACTTGCTTAAACTCTTATAAGATTTATATTCATATTAAAAATAAAATCTAAATTTTATTGACTTAGATGTATTATCTAGCCAGGGCAATGTTATACTACTTATAAGCAATAATTTTATTCTTTTGTATTAAAATTAGCATTGAGTTTTATTTAATATATGCATTTTTATGACAGATAACTGGTTATGCAAATAAGTAAGTAAAGAATTAGACACCATGATTCTCAAAGAATTAACTCTAGATCATTATTTATTTACTTATTTGTTTGTTTGTTTTTTAAAGGACAAATAAACCTAAGGTCTCCTTATGCTTAAAAATAAAATAAAATATGTTTATTGTGGCACTGTTTACAATAGCAAAGACTTGGAACCAACCCAAATGCCCATCAATGATAGACTGGATAAAGAAAATGTGGCACATATATACCATGGAATACTACGTAGCCATAAAAAAGATGAATTCATGTCCTCTGCAGGGACATGGTTGAAACTGGAAACCATCATTCTCAGCAAACTGACACAAGAACAGAAAACCAAACACAGCATGTTCTCACTCATAAATGGGTGTTATACAATGAGAACACAGGGACACAGGGAGGGGAGCATCACACACTGGGGCCTGGGGGATGGGGGGCTAGGGGAGGAATAGCAGGGGTGTACAGATTGGGAAGGATAGCATTAGGAGAAATACCTAAGGTAGATGACAGGGTGATGGATGTGGCAAACCACTACCATGGCACGTGTATACCTTTGTAACAAATCTGCAAGATCTGCACATGTACCCCAGAACTTAAAGTATAATAAATAAATAATAATAAAATATTAAAATAAAATAAAACAAAATCACAGTCCAGACAGGCCTTTCAGGGAAGGATCTCAGTTCACAATGTAAACTGTCTTCTAGTTTACACTTACTAGATGGGGCTAGAACCTTCTGGACAGGTTGTGGAAGAGGTCAATTTTACATCACCCCATAAAATGGTTGTCAGTTGTTAAACTGTAGGAGGTATTCAGTGAATTATTATAATTGTTGCCTTGGCATCTAATTTAAAACACCACATGTTCTCACTCACAAGTAGGTGTTGAACAATGGGAACACATGGACACAGGAAGGGGAACATCACACACCGGGACCTGTCAGGGGGTAGGGGGATAGGGGAGGGATAGCATTAGGAGAAATACCTAATGTAGGTGGCGTAGTGATGGATGCAGCCAACCACTATGGCATGTGTATACCTATGTAACAAACCGACACGTTCTACACTGTACCCCAGAACTTAAAGTACAACAACAACAAAAAAAATCAAGTTTAACAGTCATACCAGAAACAGGGGTTAGTCACCTTTATACATAGTTTCTGAGACTCTGCCTTCTCTCAGTTCCTCAGTGTGGTCAATCTGGATATCCACCTTATAAACTGCCTCCTGTTGACCACTTTACCTATGGCACGGCTAGATATAATCTACTTGTCTTGCTCCACTGACCCTCTCAGCCCCCACGGACTGCACTGATAATGCCACTGTGACAACCTCTCAGCTACCATATGACCACATAGAGCTGCAGCCTGCTTGCTCTAAACCCACCAGTTAGAACGCCCCAAGGGAAACCTGCCTAAGCAATGCCCTGGACATCAATAAAGCCTTAGCCCCTTGGGTCTATTACTCTCTATCTTGCTCTCCACCCACTGACTCTGGTTGAGCATGCATGTGCTAGTTGACTCCCCAGTTCTCATTGGCTCTGCAAGGTGTACTGTGCTCACCTCTTTGGGATGTGTAAGTACCACATTGCTTCTGTTATTGCATGTATTTTGTTGTGTTGTCTCCTCTGTGTCTCACCTGAGTGCCCAAAGCTAACTTGTTTTTATATCAGGGTTCTCCTAGGGAGTGGCTGTCTTGGTAGATATAAGCTAGACATAAGTCAGAAAAGAGCCCTAAGGGTACATGCTAGCACAGCTATCCCTCAAATTATGATGGGGTCATATCACAATAATGCCATCAGAGTTGAAAATATTAAAAGTCAAAATTGCATTTAATACACTTAACCTACTGAACTCATAGCTTCATCTAGCCTCCCTTAAACATGTTAAGAACACTTACATTAACCTACAGTTGGTCAAAATTATCTGAAACAAAATCTATTTTATAACAAAGTGTTTACTATCTCATGTAATTAACTGGAAATGATCCTGAAAGTAAAAAAACAGAATGGTTGTTTGGGTATTTGAAGTGCAGTTTTTACTGAAAGAGTATTGCCTTTGCCCCATCATAAACTCAAAAATATTGTAAGTCAAACCAGTCAAACCATCATGAATTCAGGGGTCAACTGTATAAACAAGTTTGTTTTGTTTTGTTTTTTTTTTAATAGGAAACCTGATCATGTGTCAGACACTTAGGCATTAGGCCATCCACTAGGATAATTAAGTATCCCATAAAGGAAACACAGTAAACATCCATGACCAAATCTCCTGGGTCCCATCAGGGCAGAGTTAGAGTTTACAGCCACTCTCTAGAGAAAAATGTCAAGACTAAACGAGAAAGTAAATAATACAACAAGGTGATTTTGCATTTTTATTTGCTGGATACTATTGGTAATAAAATATCAATAATTGTTACTTAAAATTGTAAAATACTATATATTTAACAAATATTTATTAGCCAATAAGAAAAAAAGGACAAATTTTGTTATCTGACCACTTACTCTAGGAAACATGTGACTTTAAAAATTCTGACAGTAAATTTTTACTGTGGCTTTACATTCTGAATAGTATGACTACTCATGAAGGTATGTATTTCTTACACTTCTGAAGGCTAGTAAACAAGGGGAAATAATATGATATATAACTAGTTTGACATTTATAAGAATAAAGAGTATATCATGGGTAACTTAACAAGTGTTAATGAGTGAGAAGTCGAGAGAGATCCAAGATGGCCGATCACTAGCAGCTCAGGATTGCAGCTCCCAGTAAAAGCGCAGACAGCCAGTGGACGCTACACTTACCAATAAATTTTTGCTGCCCACGGACCAGGACATTCCCAGTGGAGGAGCCCCACGGGTCACCAGCATGACCCTTTCAGCTGGCGTGGCTTTTTTGCCGGCGCCTCGGCTCGGCGGCTTTTGGTACGGAGTAAATGGGACTGAGTCTCCTTTTGGATGATGTTTGGAGCTCTGTGAAGGCAGAGCAGTCCATCCAGTGAATTGAAAAAGGGACTGAAGAGGGAAGTCAGACCAGAGACCCCCGGGCAGAAAAGCACCACGAATTTCAACGCTGCTGTTTAAGCTAGCGTTGTGGGTCGCCACAGTGAAAATTACATAGATTCCGGAGCTGGGAATTAACAAGCTCGACGTCCACTCTGAGACCTAATTTGAAAGTTGGTAATTACAAAGACGACAGATGGATAAAACCATAAAGATGCCAAGAAGCCACCATAAAAAAACTGAGAACACTCAAAATCAGAAAGTCTCTCCTTCTACAGAGGACGCTAGTTCCTCATCAGTAATGGAACAAGGCTTGATGGAAAACGAGTGTGAAGAATCATCAGAATTAGGCTTCAGAAGGTGGATAATAAGAAACTTCTGTGAGCTAAAAGAATA
>PVKP010003484.1:0-108746 GCA_004027715.1 Plecturocebus donacophilus
TAAATATACTAATCAAAACACATCTTATGAAGCATCTTTTCTGTGACAATCTGGTCTGTGCCGGATCCACTCTGTGCTGCTGTTTTCTGTCACCAGTTGGTAGTTCTGTTTTTAGGTCTTTGAGGAATCGCCACACTGCTTTCCACAATGGTTAAACTAATTTACACTCTCACCAACAGTATATAAGCATTCCCTTTGCCATTTATTCTTTTAGATAACTGCAATTCGAAGACAGTTGTTTATGCTTCATATTCTTTGGATGTTCTCTCTTGAGAAAATGTCAGCTTCGATATTTGTCAATGACATAAATGGGAAGAATATTTCATTTTCTACTTCTTTTTAGTAAAATATAGCCAATTAGGAAAAAAAGGTAAAAAATTACAAAAACATATTGAAAAAGGTATCTTACCTATGTCCTCACTTGTGAAAGAACAGAGCATCTTTAGTTTCTTTAATATTTCAGATAAAAATTCACCTAAGCATTAGCTTTGGGAACTTGAAATAACATGACAGAGGTAAAAGAAGAAACTTCTCTGGAGAAACATTTTTATGTTACAATAACTTAGCATCTTTTCCCATAAGGTTCTTAAAATAATGTTTTACATGTTTCAAAGTACAATATTTACAACTGTAAACATACAGGTGTAGGTTACATTGTTATGTCCTAGTGTTTCTGGAGACAGTCTCCCAATCCATATAGCAGGAAGATATTTATTGCATCTTTCTTAGTCTCTTGTTTTTTTACCTGTTATTTTAATAACAGATTTTCATTTGATGTCATTAAAGTTCATCAAAATTTGGTATACCTCTCCTTTGATTAATAATTCTTAATAGACATATTTTAACTATAATTAATTAACCTTGGATCAGAGGAAATTTTTGAGGTCTTTGGATTATAAATTTTAATACTCTAATCAGCAAAGAATTTTTTAACTAAATGTTGAGGATTCCTTTTAAAATTGTAATGTGTTACATAAACCCTTGGCACTATTAATGAAAAACAATTATTAAATCATCATCATGACAGTAAATAAATCAGTTTTTACTGTTTTGTCTTCTTCTAGTCCTTTTTATACATATAGATGATACAAATATTTCTTGAATATTGGTACCAGATTATGCTCTTGTTACTTCAAAAATTACATTTGACATATCATAACTATTTAGGTAAATCTATGAAAAATGATACCAAAGCTAGTCAATGCAATTATTTGCTGGTTGATAATGAGATCAAGGCAAGAGAAAAACTGAACAGCTTATACATAATAAAATCTGTTATTGTCTCTGTAATAACCAACAATAAATTCTATGCATAGAATAAATATGTTGCCTATATGAGTCAACCTTGTTTAAACATTGTCTTGTATCAAAACATAAATGGGCTATTATTTTCATATCAGTGTGAGTATAGGGGTAATTTAAACTACTTTATTTGAAAATCTTAGGGGAAAACAGATATTATCTAGCATTAATATTTTGGATGCTTTATGACATTTTTTCATTGCTTAATGTATTCACTTATTTGAAAGCAAAAAAGCTATTCAGTTAATACTTTCAAAGCTCTAGGAATATGTGTCAGTTTTAAAGTGCCATTTAGAAAATAAGCACTGAATGATTATCATTCTCTTTCTCTGAATAGGTTTGGATGGCATCAACTCAAGTGTTTATTTTAGCAGTGATTCCATAAGCAACACACAAGCCTGGTTTATGATGATAAGGCTGAGTACTTTCAAGACCACCTTTTGGGACACTAATTGTTCATCTATTAAGAGCTCACCTTTACATGACATGAGAATGTTAGTCTGGAGGCAAGGTGAAAACTGAAAATGAAAGGTATACTCTACCCATGAGGCAGCTCACTGTTGCACTTAAATCAGGTAAACAACCCAACTCACACTTTGTATTTTACATGGTAACATTGTTATATGAATATATGATTGTTCTGTGAAGTTTATCGTATTACAGTAAATAATGTTGTCAGATAATGTCATTGACAATCATTAAACTTTTGCTAAACACATGGTTTGTTAAAGATTATCTTGGGCCCTCAGATAATGAATTACTTCTGAGTTTAGTCATTTCCAAATTAAAGATAAATCTGGATACAATCCCCTCAAGGTGTTTTGAAATTGCATGAGATGTTTCAAAAATTCTTTATAGCACCAGACTAGCAATGTTATGACTTTAATTAATATTTATCTTTATTGGACAGGTGCAACAATGAAATTGATGATGACACTGCATTTCAAATTTCTCTGTGTGGGATTCTTATTCTAGGCAGAGCATACCTAATTCAAAATTTTGCTCTCTTAGTTGTAAAAGATAATAAATAAAGTATCAACTAACATAAGCTACCACCTCTAACTCTAGCTTTAAGCAATTAAATTAAAAAGTTCAGATGTTAAGAGAAATGACCATTCTACTAGCCGTAACAACATACCATTTTAGTTTTCCATGTCATTTAACACATGAGCCATTATCAAATATTTGGAAATATATGGAACTCCAAGAACTACTGTTTCCCCAACTTACTAGAAATAATTCAAAAAGATATAAATTGGTTTTAAAAGTTCATGGTATTATTATTTTAAATATAAGCCATATAGTCTATGATCAGACAATGCTTTTGCATATTTCAAATTTTTAACTTTCAGAGACACTTAATAACTTTTCAAAAAGATGACCTTGAAGATTCTAAAAATACCAAACTGTATTATCTGAGATAATTAATAAAACCCCCAAAGTGGGTAAGAACTAATAGATATTCATAAGTTTCTATAGATAAGGTACTATGAATTAGAATTTGTAAAACTGGCCCATGGTTGAAAAGCACAATTAAAAAACATATGGTATTTTAAAATCTATAAATAGATACCAAGTTTCCAGAAGCAAATATCAGCCTAAATTAGGCTGGCTATGTGGATTACAAAACTAAAAGGCTAGGGGAGTTATATAGCACTCAAAACAGTATAATCAAGACCATATACATAAACATTAAACTTACACAAAGGAAGCATAATGAATCTAATATGTACCAAAAAGAAACCAAATCCTAAAATGTCCTCCTAAAATGTGTTAGCTAATAATGAATAAATCTGAACTGAAGAAAGGATGTTTGCCTTCAATAAGAAAAGTACTTTTTTCCCTATTTGCTTCTACGTTGTAACTTCAGACCACTCTTGTAGTGTCTTTGTATTTTTTGACAGACATAAAGCACTTACATCACTAAAAAATTTCCAAACCCAATTTTACCATATATAACTGTAAAAAGTGGCACACTTTTGAGACTATATTTGTACATATAATTTGTAGATGAAGCAGATCAGACAGTAAATTGAAATAATAAAACTTTAAAATAACAAGTTTAGTTGATGCAACAATTTCTGCACTCAAAAACTCCCAACTCCAACCCCAAGATTTCTTTATCAAAGCTGCCAAATATTTCTAGAAAAAAAATATCAATTACCTTCCATATTTTGTAGAAGAAAGTCAAACATTCCACAACTTGATAGTTTCTGATTCAATCTTCCTTTACAATAGGAGTGTTTGTAGGAAGTGGGATAGGGGCCGCAGGGAGGTTAGTTTATAGACCCCCAGAGAAAAGCTAACCCTGAATGGAGGCTTGTCTTCACACTCACCTCTTCCTTCATCAGCTAAGGGTGAGAGACCAGTGACCACACATAATACCTCTGTAACTCCCCCTTAACAAATGTTTAGAAAGCTAGTCTTGACAGAAACTGATTGCAAGGATAAAAATCACACCCCCTTGTCCCCTCACAACAAAGGGCTCAACAATGAGAAGATTAAAAGACAGGCTTTGAAGTGGTTTACTGTCCCATTGGTCTTTAAAGTCAAAGTGGGCAAAAAGTTTCTTCCCCTCATTAACTTTTTAGTATCTTGTTTAAGTGGACTGGAATCTTCTAAGATCACATAGTGCCTAAAAGGGATTTGCTGGAGAACCTTTGAGAAAAATTCTTTGAAAAAGAAGTTTATATAAAATAAACTGGAATTGCTAATTCACTAACTAATGATTGGAGCAGTTGAGAGTGTGAATTTAATGAAATGAGTAATAAGTTTTGTGTTATCATCAATTACAATTTAACTTATATATTGCTGCACAAATTTAAGTGCTTTTTGCTTTTTGTGAGACCAAATTCTACATAGAGAGCTTTTAGACACTTGCCCTCAAAACACTATGGGAGTTTTAAGGGGTTGATTTTATTGTTGTTCCTGGTTTATATCTCTACTTCATAAATAAAGAAATTGAGGACTAATGTGCTTTTCCCTAAACATGCATGAAAAACTATAGGTCAACATACAAGGAAACTAGAATGGGAAGCTATATGCTGCTTGATAATCATATAAGACCTAAATGAAGGAAAAAATAAAGTTTGTATGGCTTCTTAATTTGTGTTACGTTCTGCTAACATCTGTGTGTTTGGATATTTCACTATGTAACCGTATCATTTCTCCAGAAACTCTCACCATCCTTGGCTCCTAGACTTTATACTGTCTTGGGTTTTTCATTTTCTCCTAGTTTAGCTAGTTTGTCAAGGCTTTGCCATTGACCCTCTTTGTTTATGTAGTGATGTATTATTTTACTTCCCCCAGTGTAACCTCCCAGCATATGTACCCTATCCCCCGCACAAGCAGAACTGCATGACTCTCTGGCCCCTGAATAAGTCTGTTCATTGCCTTTGGGTCTTTCCTTCTGGCATTCCTGCTAGTTGGAACAGTCTCTTATCGCAGTGCCTTTGCAGCCTAAGTTGCATACCAGAATCATCAAGAAAGGAGAGGAACCATTTTATAAAATGTTTTACAAGCAACCCAGGTGATTCAGTTGATTCAAATATTTAGCCAGGGTTAAATTTCACAAAATCCTATTAACATTCTCCCTATCTCTACAAACCCTGATCACAAGCCCTTTCAACCAGTTGTCCCTTCCATCTTTTGAAGTTCGTCTTCTTACTAATTTCTAGTGATCCCTTCCCATTCTTCATTATATGCAAACTTCTGCCAGACCTCTTACTCACTGGTAATCTTGGAAGAGGAGAGGTGACAGTTCTCTTCCCTGCCTTGTTTTTAAGACAATTGTTCCCCAGAAGTATCTCTGCTGATTTGCTTGACACAGGCCACTTAAACACTGGATAGGAATCATTTAAATATTCTCAGTGTCTTTCCTCAACAGTCTGGGTCAGTCCAGCAAGTTCGTTCTCCTTTCCCAGGTGGTAGCTCCAGTGTAGTATATTGAGTACTAAGCAGTCCCAAGTTGTGTCTGGCCCAACACCCTATCTCTAATCTGCTCTAGGCAAATCCTGCTGTAGTTCCTGTTTGGTTCTTGTTAAGAGATTCTAGTTTTACTCTAAAATTTCAGTCCAATCACTGGGGTTTATGTAGTTATACACTGACGCCAGTATTGTCCCTTTATATTCTGTGTTGCTGCATTCTAGCCATCTGTGAGAACCTCCCTATTCTCTTTTGAAAAACCTTTGCTAAATGCTTCTTGAATCTCTTGGCCACGTGGACCATGGACCTTGATGGACTCTCTAAGCTGGTGGTCAGCTGGAATACAAAATAGAATATAGAGGAACCACAATGCTTATTGTGTCCATTGTCTTCATTTTGTAAATAAAAAACTAGGGAATCAAAAGGGTTTAATGAACTGGCCAAGTTCCTGGAACAGGCCAATAGCAGAGCCGGAAGTCAGATTTCCTAATTTCTAATGATATCATCTTAATTATCAGGTTAATTATCATGCTAGAACTTTTTCTATTCCAGAGTCATAGAATGGAAAAAGGAAGAAAAATACCAATGATTAAGTAGCCACTAAAGACAAAAACTTTGCATATGTTCTGTCATCCAATTCTCATCAGAACCCTATGATACTGGTAATATTTGCAAATTTTAAAGAAGAGGAAACTGAGACTCAACAAACTTAATGCCAAGTTCACATACCTAACATATAATAGACACAGATTTGGAACTCAAATATCTCTATCTCTGAAGCCTATGGCTTCTTTATTTTAACTCAACCATAGGGTTGGAAAGATGATCTAGTACGAATTCTTAACTACGAACTTCAGTGAATACAATCCCTGAAATAGGATCTTCTCATTGTTATTTCTCCAGTCAAATTTCAAATTTCAATATATAAAATGTTTCCTTGGGCAATTTCCTTTACTAAGTGATCAATATTACTATGAAACATAAAAATTCAACTAACATAGGTAACATTATTGGATGAGTTACTTGAAGCCATTGTCTATGTTTATTATTCCCTGTGAATAATATCCAATTTATTTTATTCAGAGCACTGCCATAAACATTAATTAATTTTCCATTCTCTTCACTAAAATGTAAAACCCACTAGAGCAGGCACTAAAGGGAACAAAAGCTGCAGCAAGTGTTGATTTGTATGTGTATTATCTATGTTACAAACCTGAAGGCAGTATTTCCAGCAGAAAACTGGAATCTGGAGGTGCAGTTTTTCCAGTAGAGAACTGTCCTCAGTGTGCTTAGGACATCCAGCACTGTGGGTTGGTTTTCCAAGGTACCAAAAACATGCTTTGCAATTTGAAAACATGACAAACATCGTTAACTTGCATAGTTAGAAATTACCAAATTGACAATTCTTTGAAATCACCATCTGTCTGTGAAATGATGTAGACTTGAGGAGATGAAAAAAAAATTTACTCCATAGATTAGATTAAATCATGCTAAAATAAAAAATAAAAAAAAACATCTAGACAATCTATTCTTCCTCAACTGTATCTTTTTTAAAAATAATGAATATACATCTTGGCAAGGTTAATGATTATAAAATAAATTACACATATATGGTAGTCCCCCTTTATCCACCATGGTATGAAAATATTAAATGAAAAATTCCACAAGTAAATAATTCATCAGTTTTAAATTGCCACAGTTCTAAGTAGCAAGATGAAGTGGTGCCGTCTTGCTCCATCCCATCCAGGGTGTGACTCATCCCTTCCTCCAGTGTATCCATGCTGTATACACTACCTGCCTGTTAGTCACGTAGTAGCCATCCTGGTTAGCAGATAGATTGTTGTGGTATTACAGTGCTTATGTTCAAGTAACCCTTATTTCACTTAATAATGGCCCCAAACTGCAAGAGTAGTGATGCTGGCAATTCGGATATGCCAAAGAGAAGCCATAAATCTTTAGGTGAATAGGTGAACATTCATGACTTAATAAGGAATGAAAGAAATGTGTGCTGAGGTTGCTAACATCTATAGTAAGAATGAGTCTCTTATCCGTGAAGAAGAAAAAGGGAAGTTTGTGCTCGTTTTGCAGTTGTACCTCAAACTGCAAAGGTTAAATCCACATTAAAAAGTTATGCATTCATGATAAATACTTAGTTAAGGTGGAAAAGCCATTCAATGTGTGGGTGGAAGACTGCAACCAGAAATCTTTGAGCCCATATGAAGATACAAGCAAGGGATCCCCTGAAACAAGTGACACCCAGCCGTTTGCTGCACATAAGGCATGGTTACATAGATTCAGGAATACAAAAGGTCAGTAGTAGCCTAAAGCTATGTCATAATGCCTGTGCCATTCACCTCACTTCCTCTTATCATGTAGGCACTGTATCATCTCACATCATAAGAGTGAATACAGTACAATAAGGTATTTTAAAAGAGAGGCCACATTCACATAACTTTTATTAGAGTATATTGTTATAATTGTTCTATTTTAATTATCGTTTATTGTTAATCTGTTACTGTGCCTAATTTAGAAATCAAACTCTATCACAGGTATGTATGTATACGAAAAAACAGTATATATAGCAGGGGTTCTCATCCAACCTCCTGGTACTGGTCCATGGCCTGTTAGGAACCAGGCTGCACAGGCCAGTGAGCATTGCCGCAGCATTAGAGTCTCATAGGAGTGCAAACCCTACTGTGAACTGCACATGGGAGAAATCCAGGTTGCCCACTCCTTATAAGAATTGAATGCCTCAGAGACCATTCTGCTCTCCCTCTCCCACACCTCCTGGCAATCTGTGAAAAAATCATTTTCCATTTAAGGTACCGGTCCCTGGTGCCAAAAACATTGAGGACCACTGATATATAGGGTTTGGTATTGAATACAGTTTCTGGGCATTTAAAAGCTATCCTCCACAGAGAAGGGAAGACTAGTGCATAAACTTGCTATCCTAACAAATTATTTAATTATTTATGATCTTTTGCAATTTTGGCTAATATTCTTAGCACAAATACTATTTTATGTCATTTTAAATATTGCTATTACAATCATAATTGATATTTATATTCGGAAATATTTTTATTTTGCATGATTCAGATTCACAAGACAAAAAATCAAAATTCATCTAATTTGATGTTTAAAGTAACAGTTTTTCTAAGTCATTATCACTTGTTACATTTATACAAATATAGGGCAGCTAGATGGTGATTGTAGTAAATCTCCAGGACATATAAAGATGTTAATGTGTCACACAGAAACAAACTGTGTCACCTTATATTTAATGCAAAAAAATCATCAAAGAGTGATTTCCACTATTCACATAATATAACTGATGTTCATGGAACACAATTTTGCTGACTAAAACCGCATAGAACAAGATCATGATGTTGAAATTTCGTGCAAAAAAAAAAAGCCAAATAAAACACTTTCTGGATTAATTCATATAGTATGTTTCTACGAAATATATACAAGTCTTCTGTTTCCTAATATTCATTCTCAAAATAAAACTCCAACTCCCTTCTTCAGCAGCAGTCCTTTGTAATATTCCAACAGCCATTGAAACGTTTGGTAGTGTACTTGGTTGAATTGCTCAGTGGTGATTGACTGCTGTGTCAATTTTTCATCCCAATTTTTACATAGTTCTTTCAAAGCTTTCACAAAGGTGATATCTTAAATCACAAAGCTTGTCCAAAAGAAAAAAATTCAAGGTTGTGGAGAAAATGATCATAATGTAAGATAAATTTTATATTGCAGAGAGGAGACAAACTTTAAAACTGCTGTTCTATTAATCTGTTAAGGGACATAACTTGAAGAGCTTCAAGAATAGCAAGATCCTCTATGATAACAAATACTTTGGACCTTTATATAGAAACAAATGGATTATGCAAGATCAGAAATGTCAAGGTCTATGTATCTTATTCCAAGATATGATATAAAAACTCTGAATATATGTAGTTTAATGTCACTTCAAGACTGGCTGAAAATGTTATCTGAGCTTGAATTGACTTTCATCAATGAATGAATGCCCAATTATTATTGTTTATCAACAGGGGCCTTAACAAATAATTTTTCTTCCCTATCTTAAAAGATGATGGAATCACTAACAACTGCTATTAATTATAACATTAAAAATTTGGCTGGCTAGACATTCCATAGTGTACACAAATGCGAACTGCACACTGTAGTGGCTACATTTCTGAAAATAATCAGATACATAGCCTTGCTGAAATATTTATTAAGAAGTATTCACACCATTCTTTTGCATTATATTCCACTCTCAACTCACAATAATTCAAATTGATCTTTAAAAAATTTTACATAATCAAAAACACATATACATATCTATCTATCTATCATCTGTCTATTATCTAATCTATCTCTTTATTTCTCTATCTACCTATCTGTGCATAATTGGACATTAAAAAGAATAAAATAAGCTTGTTTTAGTAGTTGCAAGCACTTGAAATAGACATATTAGATACAGAAATAATTTAGTTAGATGTCATGAGGATAAAGGTGTTACTTCTTTCATTATGAAAGTATTTGATGTTCCATTTTAAGTAACTACAAAAAAGTAGGGCTAATCTTAAAACCATTTTAACATCAACTAAAGAGCATAAAACCCTGAGGTATGCATTAAGTTGATATTTAATAATGTAATTATCAATTCCCAGAACTGCATATTTTGTATATTATCTTGTTTTACAATCATGGACCCAAAGTGTTTTTAAACTAGTAAACATAAATGAATTAAACTCTGAATGATTGGTCAAGTTTAGTAAGTTTCCTTAAATAGTTTATAAAACACGAGCATAGGTCTTTATTAAACACAAAACTTTTAGAATTGTTTGTCCCTACTTAAATTCATTATATTTTAGATAGACTGAAAAGTGCTATTATATTCTTTTTTTTTTCTTTAATTAAGACAATGTCTTGCTCTGTCATCCAGGCTGAATTGCAGTTGTGTGATTATGGCCCACGGCAGCCTTGAACTCCTGGCTCAAAAGATCCTCCCACCTCACCCTCCTGAGTAGCTGGGACTACAAGTCTATGCCACCACACCTAGATAGTTTTTGTAGTTTTTGTAGATATGGGGTGTTGCGATGTTGCCCAGGCTGGTCTCAAACTCCTGGGCCCAAGCAATCCACCTGCCTCGGCCTCCCAGAGTACTGGGAGTACAGGTGTGAGCTGCTGCATCCAGTCTTGTGCTATTGTATTCTTAAGCTGTTATTTCAATCTAATGTTTCAAAATAAATAACTATACCCATTACTCATTTTTGCTTTTTTGCATCACTGGAATTGAATAAAAAATACACAATGCAAATGAAAATTGAACAAAACAAAACAACAAAAAAAACTACCTCATGCTAACAGACTGCAAAAGACTAAAAACATTTTTAAGGAGCTACCCCATTTTGTGACACAGTTATAAGAAAACAAAACTAGATAGACACATAGAGATAGAGATGGCTATAGCTGGAATAAATAACTATAACTGACAATTTACATGAAAACTGAATCTAATAATACTGTAGTAGTTATAAAAGTATGTCAATATCAAAAACAAGTCAGCCTCAGTCTGTTATCTTTTATATAAATAAAAAGAAAGGTCCAACAAATAATGGTACAGTCAGACCACTTGCAAACATGCAGCTATTTTTTAAAATAGTGCCAGAAGAACTTCTATAAACCATGCTTATTATGAAGCGGTAAAACAAGAGCATTAATTGTGAGGCCTCACATTATGGTTGATGGTCAGTACCACTGATGTTATATGTGCTCCATCACATTTAGAGCCCATGGTCTCTATGTGCCCATCAGAGACTAGGAGCCACTAGGTCCTGGAAGAAAATATTGATGGATTTTGTATTATTTGTATAGAAGATAAGAAAGACATCTAATATTATTAATGTTTAAAATGTGATTGACCCTGGCATCTAAACTTAGTGCATATGTCAGATGGTCAAGTCTTGCTTACTGAGGACACAGACCCTTGGGGGAAGAGGAGGAGTTTCATAAGGTAAAGGAATTGAGAGCAGAGATCTTACAGTTGTATTTGAGCTTTGAACTTATTGGCTATATTGTAGTTTGTGGGCAGCTGGCTCTGTAACGGGTTATAGCATTCAATTTTAAGAGGCTAGCCCACACAAAATGGACAAATGGCTTCAAGTTTCCTTCCAAGAAACAAAAGATTAAAGACAATGTTGACAATTCAAACACAAGCCATTTCCATTAGGTAAATTACAAGATAAGCAATCTAATCAGGTCTGACAAGAAGTAAGCCAAAACTGAAAATATAACAAACTTATTTGAAACATATATGGATAGGAGCTGGTTTTGTTGATAGACATTGCCCTGAGTGTGTGTCCATTGTACAGCATGTATATTCTGCCTTTGTGAGATAAGTTATCTCCATTTTAATGGTCACCAAAATAATCGCAAAGAGTTTGAAAAATAATGCCATGTATTTAAAATGTATCTATTCTGGCCAGGTGCAGTGGCTCATGCCTATAATCCCAGCACTTTGAGAGGTCAAGGCTGGTGGCTCACCTGAGGTCAGAAGTTCAGGACCAGCCTGACCACCATAGTTAAATCCTGTCTCTACTAAAAATACAAAAATTAGCTGGGTGTGGTTGCACATGCCTGTAGTCTCAGCTACCCTGGAGCTGAGGCAGGAGAATCACTTGAACCCAGGATATGAAGGTTGCAGTGAGCTGAGATTGTACCATTGCATGCCAGCCTAGGCGACAGAGCAATCGTCTGTCCCCCAACACCCTCCCAAAATAAATATATTCCATTTAACTTACTAAGCGTTTTTCTATTATTCACAAATACAATTATCATTTTTTAAAAATACAATCTCTTCTATTACATGTTTCTGAGGCATGAACTTCCTCACCTTGTAATTATTAAACAGGGGAAAGATATCAGTACGATATAGCAGTTATTCACACGACTTTCCCCAGAATATTAACATTCTGAAGCAATCAGGGAAAAGCTTTCTCACAACCAAACAGAAAGCCTTAGTAATATTTGAAAGCCTTATGAATGAATCTGAAAATCTATAGAAGTACCTTTTCTAGTAGTGGCTTATTAAGGAATTTTAAGAACTGCTCAGCTTTTCAACAGGTTAAGCTGCAAGTGCATGTCCCCCTCATTTAAGACAAGAGATTAATAAGGAAATCTACACTTGGAATAAGATTCCCTTAATTTTGATGAAAATGATATCTATTAGAAGCAAGTACTTTTTGAGACCTCCATCTCAAAGGGAAATATATGAGCCCAAGATTCAAAGCTGCAAAGGACTGACTGATGGTTATGCTAGGTAACAATGCCCACTAAGATTTCACTGTGCTTCCAATATTTGTATGGATTGTTATCATTCTTGTTTATGTTCTGTTTTTAAACTGCTCTAGGTTTTGGGTGACCTTTAATTTAGTCTATGGGAAAATCTAAGCCTTAATATTTTTATTAAGCAGAATTTTTTTAAGGAATCCATATATAGTGTAACAATAGAAGTACCTAATTTAATTATCCAATCTTAAAAATTATTTTTGTCTGCATGTTTTATAACGAAAAAAGTACATTAATAAAGTAGATAAGCAAATATATTTACAATTAACTGCATGGTCAAATTTTATTTTACTCATACAGAGGGAGCACGGTCAAAAATGTGTTGAAGCCACTACTCTGATCTGTATTATCCTGAGTGGAGAGGAGAGAATAGACGCAGACATCAGCTTCAGTGTGGAGATTAAAGTGAGGAACTCTCAACAGGTCACATGACAGAAACATAAGATGGGTATACTGAAATAGAAATGCGTGAAATCATGTCTGCTGAAACGGGATGCTTGGAAAGAAAATTGAGACAGACCTCAGTCATGCAGCAGACAAGAATGGGGTTGCCCATTCTTAACATTCTGAACACCCGGTGGCAATATTTATCACATTATGCTCTAGCTAGATGGTTCTGCTTCCATTATCGTATGGGCTCCTGCTATGGAGCACCATGTCTTATTCAGCTTTGTAAATCCTCTGCAATTGGCAAAAGCCCTGGTATACAGTAGATAATTCCCAGTATGTGCTGAATGACAAAATTGATTTATGACTAAAGAAGGGTGTTCACTTGGAAAGGAAATTGGGAGAAAAGCAAGAAAAAAAATTAAGAAAATTAACATTTATCAAGTGGTCATAATGTGTCAGAAGTAGAGCCAGGTACTTTGTTTCTCTGAATTATCATTACAGCTACCCTATGAGGTACATATTCTCATTTATAGAGAGGAAGCTAAAGCTAGTAAAAGTTGCTTTATTCACCTAACATGAAAACAGCTAGCAAGTAGCTCAGCCAGAATTAGAAATCGACTCTAACTTGCAAGTCCATATTCTGAGCTCCCTGACACTGTCAGTAGGAGTAGGATTTCTGTTGAGGATAGCTAATAATCACACACCACAGCTTTTTGTATCTAACACTGATGCCAGGAACAAGGTTCTTCAAAGACTAGAATGTCAGCAATATTATATCTAACGATGCTTTCCCAAACAAAATCAGCCATTATTGATTTATTCTTTTCTTTATAGTTCAATTGCAATGGACTCATTTTAGTTTAAGAAATGTTTTGCTGGGTGCAATGGTTTACGCCTGTAATCCCACTTTGGGAGGATGAGGCAGGTAGATTGCTTTGAGCTCAGGATTTCGAGATCAGACTGGGCAACGTGGCGAGACCCCATCTCTACAAAAAATACAAAAATTAGCCGGGCATGGTGGTGTATGCTTGTAATCCCAGCTATTTGGGTGGCTGAAGCATAAGCATCACTTGAACCTGGCAGGCGGAGGTTGCTGTGAGCCAATATTGGGCCACTGTACTCCAATCTTGGTGACAGAGTGAAACTCTGTCAAAAAAAAAAAAAAAAAAAAAAAAGGCCAGGCATGGTGGCTCATGCCTATAATCCCAGCACTTTGGGAGGCCAAGGCAGGTGGATCACTTAAAGTCAGGGATTTGAGGCCAGCCTGGCCAATATGGTGAAACCCCTTCTCTACTAAAATACAAAAATTAGCTGGGCATGGTGGTGCACACCTATAATCCCAGCTGTGCAGAAGGCTGAGGCATGAGAATCACTTGAACCTGGGAGGCGGAGGTTGTAGTGAGCCGAGATCACACCATTGTACTCCAGCCTGGGCAACAGAGCAAGACTCCATCTTAGAAAAAAAAAGTGTTTTAAGATTCAGTGATTTCTATTTCTATATCAATATCAATGAGTTGACTGATTTGGTTTCCCTAATTAAAATAGAAGACTTAATGAAATTCAAATGCATTTGTGAGAGATAAAAAGTTTTGTAAGTCCAAGGTCACTAATCTGTAATCAAAATATAACCTGATAGATGAAAACAAACATGGATTCAGCCTGTTTGAAATTTTGAGTAAATAATTCATGAATATTTTTACAGTTCTTACTGTGGGTACATTGATAAGTGAGACTTACTAGACAGTGCACACTAGATCTTGGTTAAATCCCTAGTTTAAAAGCAAATAAATGTTTTAAAGTATTGGCAATAGTTATTCTTTTTTAATGGAAACCATTTCTTTTTATCCTTATCTTAGCATATTCATGTCATTCAATAACTAGAGGTCTTTGAGAGATAATATAACACATAGATAATATAATGTGCTTCTTTGTTGCTGAGAGGAAGGGTCAATGTGACATCACTGCTTTGTCCTTCAGAGGAGAATTAATTATGAAACTAATGGAGCTTAAGCTTCAAGGCCCCTCAGGTGCATGGGCCTCTTCCAAGCTTCTGCAGGGGCTACATCAATGTGCTCATGTGGTCATACATTTAGGCCACAGTCTATTAAGAACCCTCTTTCCATTCCAGTTTACCAACTATCACACTTTCCCTTGGGTCAGGTAAGCAGGAGTGGCTGTGGCATTTTGATATCCAAATAAGGAGAAGTTGTATTAGGGATGCATTTAGCTTAGGTTTAGTGGAACATGTGTATGTAGTTTAAGAAAGACTGATTTACCTTTTTATTCTTTCTGTAGAAAGTGATGTTACAAAATAGTTGTCAAAGAAAGAGTTGATCAAAGGGTATGCAATCAACTAAGTAGAAAAGAAGGTGCATTGGGCATTTTATAAACCACAATCTGTTATATTTCTGAATCTTTTGGACATTTGTGGGTATTTGCTAGCTTTCATAAATTATTAATTTGTTGTGAAATTCTTTATTCTAAAGAAGTAGTTGATTTTTTATTCATAATTTTGTATTATTTCTCCTATGTAAGACTCCTAAATTACATGAACTTTAGATCCTTCAAAACCTGAAGGCCTCCTGCCCGTAGAGAGTCAGGTAAAACAACTGTAGGGGTTAAAACTCTGAGATTGTATAATAGGGTAACACACCTTCGTTAGAATAGATGAGAAAATCAATACCCTTTCTCCCCACCAGGAATTAAGAGATCTTTATTCAAAAGAGAGAATAAATGGGAATAACAAGTCTAATCTCATATCTATTTGATAATTCCTCCTCTTATTCAACATTACCCTGGTCAGCAAACAGAAATACAATTGTACCATTTAGAGGTAATATTCGGTACGAGGAAACTTGGAGTAAACTCATGAACCAGTAAACACAAAAGCAGAGTACACTGCCGCTTGTAAAACACAGGAAGTATCATTCTTTCCTTGCCTATCCCAATCTCCCCTTCTTGATATTTCTGAACATTCTTTCCTCTGTACACATCTATTATCAAAGGAAAGGAACCTACAAACCTCATTAAATAATTAAATATTGTTATACAGCAAAAATGGGTTTTATATATACTCACAACACTAGGTAGGACCTATAGACAACTGTCCCCATGTAAAAAACACCTGAATCTCCAAGCACTCATATCTTCCGATCACCCCTAAATAGATGAGCTAGAAGAAAAGAAAGGTCTGCACTAACTAATGGAATTTAATGCTGAAGAGGTTAACTCATAAGTGTAGAGACAACATGTATCATAAGATGCCATACACAGCCAGGTACACAAATCAGAGCTTTTGCAGATAAGTGATGAAAGGTCAGTAGAATACACTGAGCTTACATTTCTTCCTGGAAAGCAAAATTAACAATTGAGGTTCATCTGCTTTATAGCCACACCTAATGAATGAGTTCTGCTACTTACATTTCATCTTTGAAAGAAAATATTGACATGTGCATATAAAAATAATTAATAGGACAGGAAGTGTTTTCATATTTCTAGACACAATTGGTTGGCTACATTTAAGGTTAGAAAAAGAGAAAAATATCAATTATATATGGTATATGATAATATAAACAGAACACTTTTATTGCTCTCCTGTGATACTGAAATAACGACTAATGATCATAATAGCTCAAATTTATTAAGTGCTTTCTATGTGTCAGGCACATTTTTAAAGTGCTTTACATGCATTAGATCAATTACTCCACACAATATCTTAGGTAGCTACTATTATTGTCCTGCCCATTTTACTGATGATGAAATCAAGACACAGAAATATTGAGACACTAGTCAAAGGCACAGAGTCACAGTACTGGTAGGGTAGGGATTCAAATTGACGCAGTGTGGATGCCTAGCTCAAGCTCCTCACCTTCAAGCCACCTGTAATAATAAGCTGACCTCCAAGCCTGTTCTTAATAAGCTGATCTTCAGGCCTGTTCTGAAGAATCCTAATTAAACAGGTTACCCTGGAACTTCAATGAAAATTTCCTGTTTCTCTGATCTGTGCCTCAACTTTGCTTCAGAAAACAGAGTTAACACACATTTAATATAATCAGTGCCTTTGATAAAATGATTCTGTTAATCTATAAAAGAAAAACAAAATGATTTAGGAAATTCACGGGAAAATGAAAGCTTTTCCTTTGCACCAATTTGGTGTGGGAAAAAAAAATATGCTCCCTTATTCTGTTCATCAGGTAGGCATCAGAATAGTGAAACTTGCAGTGAATTTTTCCAGCTTAATGGTTCCTTCCTCCCCCACCCCCTCCAAACAGGATTGTAGTAATTTAGAGAGAGTTAGATGATCATAGAAGACACCAGTCAAAGGCTGGAAAGCATCATCTTGTAACAATGCCTGAGTCAGAGCTAATTCAAGTCTCCAAAAATCAGAGTCCCTTTGCCAAGAATGACAAAAATTGCATAGAAGCATGATATTTTTAGAGTGACAGACACAGGGTTGGAGGCATCAACAGCCATTCCCAACATCCCACTTCCTCCTGAAGCTCTTCTGTAGACTGGAAAGGCAGGGCTTCTTTGCTGCCACCTTGCATGATTTTGGGCAATCAGACACAGGCAGACCGCAGCAGGGGGTTAGTGAAAAGCAGAAAGATGTGACTTGCTCCCTTTTGTCCTCTTTCCCTGCTTTGAAACCGCAGCAGCCCTTTGTTGTTCAAGGGGGAAAGACTAGGAAAATCTTAGAACACTAAAGGAGTGTTAATCTACATCTGCACTACTTGTTACATGAAAAATAAAAACCCCCTAGTATTTTCAACGTTGCGGGCAAGGGTTCTCTTGTTTGCTGACAAACGTAATACTGATACACCTGAAGAAAGAAGAGATTGGGAGGCACCAATTGCATTGGTAAGGGATCATTTTTATGCAGCAGGAAATAGTTGGTATTGAAACAAGGGCATTTATCATATTTGTACATGTATCAAAAGATATACAAGTATGATAGATATATCATATACAAAATATATGCAACTATGATAGATCAATGAAAATTACAAATTAATTAATTTAATTAAGGAAAAAGAGAAGTTACCCTGGAAACATTTGAAAGATGATTAGAAATGAGTAGGTACAATACCTTTTAAAGTGAGGGGATTATGGGTGATTTTCTTTTTAAACTTTTATTTTAGAATAATTTTAGGTTTATAGAAAAATTGCAGACATAGGGCAGAGTTCCTAGATAACTACACCCTGTTTTCCTTATTATTATCAAGTTACATGAGTATTACATGACTATTATTATTAGTATTATTATTAGTCTATATTCAGTAGACTTTATTCAGACTTTCTTAGTTTTTACCTAATCATTTTCTGTTCCAGAATCCCATCTGGGATACCACATTATATTTAGTGTATAATATCCACTCATAGATATTTATTTTGTAGTTTAGAATATAGGCCAATACTTAGTTTTGTTACTTAATGTGTTCCAGCTTCATCTATTGGGAGGAATGGCCCCTGCAAAGCTGTCGCTTGTGGGAAAATGTCGCTCAGCAAGTGTTGGAATTTCTCAAACTCTTGGTTTGAGCATAGAAACAAAATTTAAAAATGCTAATCTTTTATTCTCTTGAAAATGGACTTGAAAACCAGCAGCAAAAGATCTCTGCACTGAATCTTTCTAAATGTGTAAGAATTAAAGGTGAGTTTGTTCATATGAAATAATCCTTTGAAATGAAAAATCCTTCCTATTTTATAAAGCTTGATTTCAACATTCCATGATTACTTCCAAAGTAAATTACACTTAATTGTAATTCTGAAAAACATAAATAAAATAAATGTTCCCTATTTAATTTTTATTAAAATTATTATTTATAATTTATAAATAAAATTATTTATTATTCATTTATTGTTATGTATATTTCATAATAAATATTCATTTTTATTTATAAATAATAACATTATTTCTTATATTTATTTATTAAAATTATTTATAATACTAAATAGTTATTTATTGTTATTTAGTATTATTAATAAATAGGGTTCTGTGTTAGAAAATAATGGTGTGGTAGTCTGCATTATTTAGGGTGGTTAACAAAGGCTTCTCTCAGTTTTAAATCCAGACCTGAAAGAAAAGGTGTTACCCAGCAAATAATAATTGATTTACCTCATCTGCCAACTCACAAAATTTTAGGGTTTAATTTGACCACAATAATCATTAACCTAGAAAATCAAGAATTAGCTAAAAAAAATTTTTATTCATAAAATGAAGCAGAACAATATTGCAAAGAGATAAAAAGGTATTTTTCTGAAACACATCCCAATAAAAAACATAACAGAAGAAAATGTTCTCCAAGAGAAACCAGCAAACTTCACCAAGTCATTTCTACATCTAAGTCACAGGAAATCTTCAAGGGGCTCCTAATGAGTGTTGGAAGCTAATTAGGTCCATTTGCTTATAGGGCCATGACACCACATGAAGAAGGGAAATGGATGTGACATGTGAACTTACTCTCTCACAGTGACAGAGTATATTCATTTCAAATGTATTCACAGTCTCAAGATGGTATTATAATTTATTCATTTTAAAGATATTTTAGTGAAAAGCCTCAGCCAGAGCTCCTCCATTTTTCTATAAAAAAGAAAAATCAAACAAATACAAAATATGTATTAATTTCCTTTCCTTAATTGGTCTCTATTTCTATATACTACTTACTGCTCTTATTCATTGCAGATGGGCCTGGCTCATGGGGTGTGGCTCTGAACATGCTTCCTTTCTTCCCATCCTATCATTTACATTTCCTCCCTAAGCTTATATCCTATCTGTTCATCAAAAAAAAAAAAAAAAAAAACTAATTTTCCTGCAGTGTCAGATAATTGCCTGTCTGTCATAAGTTTGGCATCAAGGTCTATGTATGGATAGGTATCTGTCTTTGCCAAACCAGAGGAGAGTAATTCTGGATTTCTTAGAAGATATGGAATTCAAGATAAATCTATACCAAATTTTACATGGTTAATTCAATCCTCTTAACATAACTGTACTGTTTTCTTTGGCAGGGCTATACTAAAATTTTATTCAGCACTTTTGACCACCATTCAGATTATTATTCAAGGAATCAAAAGCCATTTCCTAACAAATGTACCTCCAAACCCCCAAGTGATATAGGAATCCTTAGAAGGAATTCCTTAGGCAGATAGCAAGGGCATGGGAGTCCTTGGTAAGTAAGGCTTTTATTTTTGATGAAAATCAGCTCTAAATCTTTTCTAACAAAGAGCAGCCTGAAAGCTGGGAGCTTGCACCGGCGAATGCCGGCAGGAACTAAGGACTAGACATTTTCAAAATGGCAGCTCTGTCTTCCCTTCTCTGCCAGCAAGGTGTATTGTAAGGAGCAGACAAGATGGATCCGATCAACTGGAAAGTCCATTTGCACAAAAAGATTAAGATGGGGCAACCAGTATTCTCCTCCTCACTAAGTAAATGCCATACGTCATGGAACCAATCTATGCGTCCCACGTAAATCAGACACTGGCTCCTCAAATTGGACTATAAAACTCGGGCATTCGCCACAAGCCGGTCTTTTTCTGCCTGGAGACCCCTTTCTCTATAGAGGAAGGTGTTTCTCTTTCTCTTCTCTTCTACCTATTAAACCTCTACTCCTAAATTCCTCGTGTGTGTCCATGTCCTAAATTTTCCTGGCATGTGACGACAAACCCTGGGTTTTTACCACTTCACAAGCTCACTGCATACACTCAATTTGACAGTTCAAGGTTCTTATTTAATTAACCCTAACTATAAAAAACTTACTGATTTCCAAATATATGTAAGGTTACTTTTCTAAGTATTGGGAAATAGTGTAAGACAAACTTACAACAATGATAAGTAATCACCCTAAGGAGAAGATAATCTGTGCCCAAAAAGTAGTGCCCATTAATTTAACGAACCCTCACTGAGCAGCTATGATTGCCAGGCAGAAAGCTAAGTGCTGGAAATACAAAGATAAACAAGGAGACCTTGCCTTTGACTTCACTGAGCTCACATTCTAGTGTTCGTGATATAATTTTTTAAAAAGATTATACTATCAAGTAATTAAATAAATGACCATATCATTAGAGATTATGGTAAGTGCTATGAAGGAAATAAATAGGGCTCTGTGATAGAAAATAGTGACGTGGTAGCCTGCATTATTTAGTGTGGTTAACAAAGGCTTCTCTGAGTTTTAAACTGGGATCTGAAAGAAAAGGAGTTAGCCTGCCAAGAAAAATAGGCCTATGGAAGGAAGTGGCTCTGTGTGAAGGTGCCTAAGTTAAAAAAAAAAAAAAAAAAACTTCTCGTGGTGTTGTAGTGTAGGAATCACCAGAAGGTCAATATGGCTAGAATGATATGTCACAGGGAGAGTGGCCCAAGGTGAGGTCAAAGATAGATGTCATCATGTTACGTCTATATGCCATCGTGAGGAGTGCGGACAGCTCCAAGCAGGGGCAGAACAGGATCTGATTTATGTTTGCTTATTTACTTTCCTGTTTTAATGGCAGCTTTGTGGAGAATATGTTTGAATGAGAGACATTTTAAGAGACTGTTGCAATACTCCGAGTGCTAGTGGCTTGTGCCCTAGTGATAGCAATAAACATAAAGAAAAGTAGAAAGATGTGAAATATATTTTGGGAGTAGCACTGACAGGACTTGTGAATGAACTGAATGTGAGAAATTAGAAAAACATCAGATCCCATCAAATACTGGATGGTGTTGCCATTTACTGAGATGGGGAAGAAAGCAAAAGGAACTGGTAGGGGGAGGGAGTGTGCATAGAGTTGCATTTTGGACAGGTCAAGTTTGAGATGCTGACCATGAGTTGGATATTTGAGTCTGCATATCAAGAAAGAAGGCTGGGGCAGGAATTCAGAACAGAAGGTGAGCCCTTTCAAACCAAACTAAATATGGCCTGAGAAGGACTCCACACTTCTCTATTTGAGTCCTTGTGGATTAATTGAAACCTAGCTTAATGATCAGACAAGACTGAAAACCTAACTTAGGAGTATGTGCCTGCAACAATAACTGAATCTTGGCCAATCCCAGCAGCCACACTTCAATCACTCATAGACTGATAAGTGTTCAAACTGTGTTCAAATAAGGCAAACATAGCCAATCCAGCTGTTTCTGCACCTCAATGCTGATTTCTGTATGTCATTTCCCCCCTTTTTTTTTTGCCTATAAATCTTCTTCCACCATGTGGCTGTGCTGGCGTCTCTGTGATTCTGCTGTGATTCTGGGGGCTGCCCGATTTCCAAATCATTCATTGCTCAATTAAACTCCTTTAAATTTAATTTGGTTGAAGTTTTTCTTTAATCATTCCTAATGGAAGAGCTGAAACTCTGCGTATTCAAGAAGGGGGAGGACTTAGAGAATTAGAGATCCAAGGTCTTAGAATGATGGGTTAACCTAATTGTGGCATAATGAATAATAAGCTTGGCTGCACTTAAAGAAAAAACATTAGAGAAATAAGGGCCAGATTCAGAGAACTTTTATATTCAAGCTTATGATTTTGTTGATTTAAGTTTGCGGAACTATCAAGAGTAATTGAGTAGAGATGTGGAGTGGGGAGTGTTGTGTGTAAGACCTTGGGTGCCTTTCTCCCTTCTCTAATTCTCTAAGTCCTCCTCCTTCTTGAATATGCAGAGTTTCAGCTCTTCCATTAGGGATGATTAAAGTATATTATTAAAACAACTGTGACTGCACATGTATGATGTTTTCGAAGTAGGGAAAACCATGGGCTCATGTGGGGATCTTTCAGGACATTACTTCTGTAATTGTGGAGTGAATGCATGAACGTTTGGGCTGAGATCCTGGTCACAGAGTATAAAAGAAGAAAGGAGTAAAGTAACATTATAAAAAGAAAACATCACAAATATTTGGTGCCTGAGAACACAAGGAAAGAAATGAGGGAGAACAGTTAGGTGAATGTCATTTATACGTCTTTTCCTTTTTTACTGTATACTTTGGTAACATGCCTAAGCAGGACACAACACGTATGTCTTGCTTCATGCTTTGTTTCCTCTGGAATGACAGGTACTAATTTACAAAGTAATAGTGGAGGACATTAGGACAAAACTGATGATTGCTGGGCCAAAGAAGTTCCAGCATAGCAATAAGAAATGATGAAGGATAAGATTAACATCTACAAAACATACACTTTGACTAAGGAAACGTGCGCAATAACATGTCTTATGCAGCTCACACAGCATAGCATTTCATCTTTTACTGTTCCGCCTCATGTTATAATGGAAGAGGATGTTCACCAGAAGGCAAATATTGTAAAAGTACACAAACTAAACCAGTGATGGGAAAAATATAATCACCAGCAAGAGCTAGCTTAATGACAAGCAGGTTAGTAGTTGCTTCATGTTTAATTTTGGCATTTTTGTTCATGTGTTGTTGAAACAGTGTCTGACTATAGGCAATTCTTTCCCTTTTCATGTCCTGGTTTTACCATATATAAAAGGAAATCATTTATTCTAGCAAAATGGGAGGATTATGTTTGAGTGTGTGTGTGTGTGTGTGTGTGTGTGTGTGCACAGAATAACAATATACGTTCTTATAAGGGACTGAGAAAATCTAAAGCGAGAAGATAAATATTAAATACTGATAAAAATGATCTGAGAAAGCCAGCATTAAACAAAATGCATTCCTCCTAAAGCATTTTATTCAAAGTATAAGAAAAGATTTAACAATATTAATAAACAACCTGCTCACAAAATATGATGAGTAGGAAAAGTGGCTATCATGATTCATTTTAACAACTAATGAAAAGATAAGATGGATGCCAACAATTGCCTTCCCTAATGCACCTTCATTCTCCTGCTGATGGACAGATTATTTTGTATTGCACCTAGGGTACACTATTAGATTTGCTCCTAATCATTCATCACTTCATGCTCCTCCCATCCTCAGGAATTTCAGTTATTTTTAATGCCTACATTCCTTTAGTAATTGATGCTTCATTCAAAGTGAAGTCATCATTCTAAGTTAGCCTTGGGTTTCACAGAGACACATGCAATAAAAGCCTCTTGTCCTTCCAGACTGTTAGGCTGATGATTCTATCATAATGGATCCTAAGGGGGCTAATAGGTTTAATATTAAATCGTAATGAAGAGATGTCACAGAAATATAGTGTGTATTTAGTATTTGGTCTTTGGAGAGACGATCCTTGTAAATTACAGTTCCTTCTTGGCATCTTCCTTGTTTTCTCTAACTCATGTATGAGTGAGCCCTCGTGGGGCACCATATTTCAGCAAGTCACCCTGCTTCCCCCATCTCTCTACACATTTGTTTTTTATATTCTCCATAAATAGTATCTTACCCTGTAATTCATCTTCCATGCCTACTTCATTCTAAATATAAGCTTCATGGCCCTGTTTCTGCCATATTAAAACACTTCCCATGGCAAGCTCATGTTTAAAAATAAAATCAATTGTTCTGATTCATTGGACATGAGCTTCTCCATGTTTTTATAATTTATTGCTCATCCTCAGGTCAGTATCATACCAGCATTAAATATTAAGGCTGCTTAGGGCACAATCCTTATCAGAAAGCTTTGCCCTATTAATATCAGGAAAAATGCTTGAACTTTTTTAAATTGTAGGCTCTAAAACTTGGAATTGTAAGCTCTTTACCACTATTTCAAGATGGGTTATCCATCTTGAAACAGTGGTGAAGAACAAGCACTACCCAGGAGACTAAAAGATAACTAGGGGTTCTCAAAAGGAAAGGCTGTCATTTGTTTCTGTCTCTTCCCACCTGCTGCAAAGACTGTCTCATTAGTAGGCTTAGGCTCTTAAATGAAACTGGAAGTTAGAATTCCAGACTACAGAAAGCTGAAAGAATAAATTAGTAAAAATAGTCCATGTACCTAAATATCTGATATCAGTGATGACCCTAAAACTTCACTTGTCATTACAACACTAGCTATTAGTATGGGCTTTTAGAGATACTAAGACCTAAATATCACATTAACATCATGAAGAGAAGAAATACATGGCTTAGTTATAGAGAATATTTCAGCAGTTGTTGGCAAAGTTCATTGTATATTTAAACGATTGATACTTATTACCAAATTATGTTGATACTCATTTGGGATTTTATTTCTATCTGCTGAGATTACTCTATTACCATGTTCCATCTCTGTTCCATAAGTGAACATTATTTAAGCAAATTTCTTCAAGATTCTGACGCCAAGAGTTTATGAAATAACTAAAATATGTCCAAGTCTTGGCTGGGCATGGTGGCTCATGCCTATGATCCCAGCACTTTGGGAGACTGAGATGGGCAGATCACCTGAGGTCAGGAGTTCGAGACCAACCTGACCAACATGGAGAAACACTATCTCTACTAAAAATACAAAATTAGCCGGGCATGGTGGTGCACATCTGTAATTACAGCTACTTGGGAGGCCGAGGCAGAAGAATTGCTTGAACCCGAGAGGCGGAGGTTGCAGTGAGCCGAGATCACGCCAATGCACTCCAGCCTGGGCAACAAGAGCAAAACTTTGTCTCAAAAAAAAAAAAAAGTCTATGTCTATGTGTATGTGTGCATATGTGTTTGTGCACTGAAGCAGGTGTCAAACCTCCATTCTTCACTTTTTTCCCTAATGGCCTCTTCCGAGGTCAAACCACGTTTAAATGACTATCGACAACTTGGAGCAATGTTTGAAAATGAGAAAGGCCTTTGCCTAAGACCCAAAAGCAGATCATGACAGGAGGATGTGCATTGTACAGATTATATGGATTGCTTATATATATCCGAGGTTCAGGCATTTTTTTTTTTTTCCGAAGACCATACTACTGAAGTTGATGTAAAAGGTTCTTCAACTGCTGGAATCTGTGTACCTCTCTAGATTCATTTATTTTTATTTTTATTATTGTCAGATATACCCTTTTAACCTCCCCAGGTAAAATAAAATCTTTCAGGTCCTCCTACATTGTCCAGACACATTATCACTTCTGTTTGTACAGATCACTTTTCCTCCATCTGAAATGCATACATTCCCTTTCCCTTGCCTGGCAGCTTGGTTAATTTCATCTCTTACATGACATTGCTTCTTAGAATCATCTTGTTCACAGAGCCAACTTGCCAGCATTTAATGCTTTATTTAATGCCATAACATACCAAATAATGTTTTCTTTAATATTTGCACAGAGCATTATGTTTTAATTTACTGAGTACCCTGTCCAGGTCGCAGCTTAGTTGCACAAAGCATTTACTCGTTTTCAGGCAAATGTTACTGCTTTGAATGGAGGAAGGAGCAAATACAACACGTTACCTCTGGGCATCATTCACTAGTATCCCATTATTGAAAGAGTAAGAAATTCCAAAAGTGAAATGATGGGAAACATGACTGGGTACAACAAAATGGTTTAAACAAATAGTGACAGAATGCCAACCAAATAAAACACTATCTTCATTAGCATCTACCATGTGATCAGGGGCTCTAAGCATTAGCTAATATTCCCTGTTGCTTTGTTTGTTTCATAAATGCGAGTTGTCTCCCTCACACCCCTAAGCTTAGTGAAGTGCTTCATATACAATCAACGTTAAATAGGTATTTCTTGAATGTTACGTGAATGAACAAGCAATTGAAGAAAGGCATATGTCCTTCTATGTATTCTATATTACATATTTTTTTCTCACAACTCTTATGGTGAGGAAGAACTTATTTTGTGGCAGGTATTAAAGAAAAGTTTAAAAGAAATCTTAATTACAAGCAAAAGAGGTTAAAAAAAATGACAAACTTAAGTAAAAGAAGAATTGGCCAGGCGTGGTAGCTCACGCTTGTAATCCCAGCACTTGGGGAAGCTGAAGCGGGTGGATCACAAGGTCAGGAGTTTGAGACCAGCCTGGCCAATATGGTGAAATCCCATCTCTACTAAAAATACAAAAATTAGCTGGGCATGGTGGTTCATGTAGTCCCAGCTACTCAGGAGGCTAAGGCAGGAGAAATGCTTGAACCTGGAAGGCAGAGGTTACAGTGAGCTGAGATCCTCCCACTGCACTCCAGTTTGGGTGACAGCGAGATTCCATCTCAAAAAAAAAAAAAATATTAGAATACATCATGGACTCAGAATTAACAGAAACCATTAGAGCTTCAGAGGGCCAGAAAAAATATTAGATAAACATAAAATGCAGGAATCCATGGTAGGCAATCTACCATGCTCACTAACCTGAATCTATTGCCCCCTCTGCAACCACTGTTAAGTTGTGTAGCTTCCAACTATTTCTCTTAATCTTTTATATCTTACAATTGAAGAGAGCACAAAATTGGTGAAAGTAAATTCACATGCCTATTTTCTGTCTCTATCAGGCCAAAGGAGTAAGGATCTAGTGTCTTTTGCTGCTTTACAAAAAGGTTTAACCTAAAATTTTTCTACTCTCACATAGTAGAAATTTCTCTCCCACCAAAACTACATAAAGATCATTTGCAAACAGGAAATAAAAGCATTATGAGAAAAAATAAATGGGTTGAGGAAAACCAAAAAATATACATAATAATTGATTCTGATGATAATTTGAATTGATAATCCACACTTTCTTAATCAACTAACAGTGAGCAATGGTATGTATGTGATACATTCTTATATTTTCAGAAAGCAGCGTATGAGGATACTCTTTTCCTAGGAATTTTATTTACCACATTATGTATTTAATTTTTTATGCATGATAAGGTTTTACTCTTGCAGTTTGTATAGTGTAAATAAATATTTGTGAAAGAACCTTTGTTCTGCTTTTCTTACCAGAAAGCAGAAGAAACACTAAGGAAATTTGTTCTTGCTAATAGTTTAGTTCATTACCCTGCTCTAAAGATCAAAGACTTTGCTTTGGTGACCCCTGTATCCTCAATGTCTAGAACACAGCCAGGCACAAGTGCCTAATAAATTCTTGTTGAATATTGATTTCTAAAAGGAATATATTCCAGAATTACTATTGAATAAATGCTTCTGATGGCAGCAACAACAAAAATGAAAACAATCTATGTATCCATCAATGAGGAAATAATAAATACATTTTGATGTATCTACATTCATGAGATGTTTATATGTTAAGTAAAAAAAAAGTCAGTTGCCAAAAATAGTATAAGGTCATATTTTTATTGAAATATGTGTGTTACTAAAAGTAGTCATAGAAGAATATACTAAAATGTTAAGAGAACTTACCACTAAGGATAGGTTTTAAATAGAATAACTAGAAAGGTCCTTTTACTTCTTAATTAATTTCCAGCTAGGTGCATTGACTCATGCCTGTAATCTCAGCACTTTTGGAGATCAAGGTAAGTAGATCATGTGAGGTCAGGTGCTTGAGATCAGCCTGGCCAACATGTTGAAACTCCATCTCTATTAAAAATACAAAAATTAGTCAGGTGTGGTGGTGCATGCCTGTAATCTCAGCTACTTGGGAGGCCGAGGCAGGAGAATTGCTTGAACCCAGGAGGTGGAGGTTGCAGTGAGCCCAGATTGCACCATTGCACTTCAGCTTGGGCAACAGAGTGAGACTGTCTCAAAAAAAACAAAAACTCTTTTAAGAACTCTGTTATTATTTTAAAAAGTATAATATGTGAACTGTAAAAAGAAAGTGGTGACAAGCAAAACTAAAAAACTAAAAGAATTAAAATATCAAATGTTCTTAGTGTATGTTCTTTCAGATTTTTGTTGATATACATAATATTTTTACTAAAATGAAATCATTCTGTACATACACACTTTCAAGTAAATGATACTAGTGAATGGCCCAAAAGTACATAAATAGATACCCAAGATCATTAGTCATCAGAGAAATGCAAATTCAAACCACAGTGAAGTAGCACCATGCACCCACTAGAACAGCTAAAGTTAAAAGAAAGATTGATAATATCAAGTGATGGCAAGAATATGAAGCAACTGGAGATCTTAAACGTGCTGGTGGGAACTTAAAATGGTACAAAGATTTTGGAAAACAGTTGGCCCAGTTCTCCTAAAGTTAAACATACATTTAGCAAATGACTCATCTTGTGCATGAATGTTCATAGTAGTTTTAGTCATAATAGTTCGAACTCCATTAATTAAAACTATTAAAAATCAATTAAAATTGATTTACATGGGGCATAATGTGTCATATCCAGCAGCCAACTCTCTAAAGCCCGATGAGGGTATGAAGGAGTTCTCAGCATCCTGCTAAACAGAATGAAATCAGGTTCTTTCTTTCTTTTTTTTTTTTGAGATGGAATTTTGCTCTTGCTGTCTAGGCTGGAGAGCTGGAGTGCAATGGCATGATTTTGGATCACTGCATCCTCTTCCTCCTGGGCTCAAGCAGTCCTCCTGCCTCAGCCTCCTGAGTAGCTGGGATTACAGGTGCCTGCCACCACACCCACTAATTTTTGCATTTTAGTGGAGATGGGGTTTCACCATGTTGGCCACGATGGTCTCAAACTCCTGATCTCACGTGATACACTCACCTCAGCCTCCCAAAGTGCTGAGATTACAGGCATGAGCCACCACACCCAGCCGTCAGATTCTTTATGTACAGACTTTCTGTGAAATTAAGACTAGACATTCTGGTCCTGTATTTGATCACTTTCACTCTCCACTTTTTCCTATGTACCCTATTTCTGTTCAGTTCCAACTTTTCCAATTTAGGTTTTATGCAGTTTAGGGAAGAAAACCTTGGATATAGAGTTTGAAGATTTAGTTTTGCCTTTTGCTCAGGGTCTCTGACTTTCTCATGTACACACATTGTCTAAGCATATTGGGCTTGTAAGATAATATGAACTCACAGGGTTATTATGACCATTAGAAGAAATAATGCATAGCAAACTATTTTTCAAAATGGAATACTCCCTACTGACACTACATATTAGCTGCAATCTTCAACAGTGATGGTGGTAGCATAAAATTACAGGTCAAACAATGTAGATGACTCCTGGTCATCTGGCCCTTCTACAAGAACAAAAGTTAACATAAGTTAGGACCTTGAACAGCATCAACATCCTGTAAATAGCCCCTTGTTCTTAGGACAAGTTCAGAACTTTAGAGTTACCAAGTATTTTTGTTGCTTTCCTTTGGAAATTCTGCCTGTTAGGTGATGGGGAAAATGACAAGCACGGTTGAGTATCTATTTCCTATAATATGAAGTCATCCCTGAAAATACCATTTCAAGTGGCAGGATTCCAGGGGATCAAAGGCACACAAGATGTATGAGCTCACCCACTGGCTCAGAATGAACGCAGTTCCACTTTAGATGTAGCCTGATGTAAGGAACATGGTCACTAAGTTATGAGACTTCTGGGTTTTCCAGGCCAAAGAAAAAGAGAAAAATGAAAAGAGCAAGAAAGGGATGGACTTATAAAATTTTGGAACTTTCCAGAAGGAGTTTTGAGATTTAGAGATGATGTTTAATATCACTTTTAATTTACAAATAAAGTAGGTAGGAAATGTCAAGTAGTTAAAAAGGAAGAAATAAATTTTCACAAAACAAATTTATAATATGCTAGTCTTAGGATGTTACTCATTATCATTTTATTTCATTAACTATACCACAGTGAAAAATAAAATTGCACCATTATCTGAAAAGGCCCTTGAACCGAAGTATTGTCTGTAAGTCTTCAGTTCACTGATGGAAATTAATTTTCTCATGTTTAAATTCCATAAGTTCAAAATGCTATTTTTCAAATATTTAAAATGCTGATTATTGTATATTCCCTCTGAGGTTTATGTTTATACGAATACAATTCCTGTGGCAGTCAAAGTTGGAGGTCTTCCCTTTTTTTTATTTTTATTTTTTTGAGACGGAGTCTCACTCTTGTCACCCAAGCTGGAGTACAATGGTGTGGTCCTGGCTCATTTCCACCTCAGCCTCCCGGGTTCAAGCAATTCTCCTGCCTCAGCCTCCTGAGTAGCTGGGATTACAGGCATGCACCACCACGCCTGGCTAATTGAAGTATTTTTAATATCGATGGGATTTCACCGTGTTGACCAGGCTGGTCTCAAACTCCTGGGCTCAAGTGATCTGCCCGCCTCTGCCTCCCAAAGTGCTGTGATTAGAGGTATGAGCCACTGTACCCAGCCAGGTTTTTCTTTTCATAATATTCACTTGAAACCATGCATGTAAATATACTATTTGTGTATCTCATATTACAAATGGGAGGCATTTTATTTGTTAGCCTGTAGGTTTCTGAATTCGGATACAGAAATAGCACTGCCTCACTGTAGAGATGGTGTGGTGGAAGGGGGAGAAAAGGTATAGAACACAGATTAGATGACTATCTCTCCTATTTACTAACTGTGTAATCCTGCACAATACATGCCTAGATTCCTTTATTATGGATTTTCTTCATCTGAAAAGTGAGCATTGTTCTTTTGCAGCATTGGAATGCATTAAACTCAATTCACAACTTGGGGATGGGTGACTGTATTTGGATGGCAGTGTTACCCTCCAAATACTACCACATCTTAACCTCTAATCTCTAATGCTGTGGACAGATAATCATTTATTTGCCCAGTGATGACTATATGTGTGCCCTGACCTTGACCTGGTCTGTTCCCCACAGTTCAAGACAAACTGATCACCTTGCAGTTCCTCAGATAAGCCAGGTTATTCACACATCTAAACTGACATTTGCAGTGTCTTGTGCCTGGAAAGCTCATCACACAGCAGGCTTCCTTAGGCCTTTGCTCCTTTGCTCAAAATTCACCTCCAAAAAGTCCGTCTTGACTATTTGCATAAAAAGGCACTTTTCCTCCGCCCATTCTTCTTTATGTCCTCTATTCTGCTATATCTGTCTTTATGACCCTTACTTCCTGGTATACTTTATATTTACTTTATTAAGCATCATTAATACATATATATATCATTATTAAATATCATCTGTGTCTAGCATGTAAGATTATTGAGGGCATGGACTTTAACAGTTTAATATACTGCTGCATTCCTAGAACTCAGAATAGTATTATCACACAATGCAAATCGACAAATATTTGTTAAATGCATAAAAAAAATGAATCAAGCAAAATTTCTAGTGGTTAAAAAAACCAAGTGACTCTTTAAACCTTCTTATTAGAAATTCGTTGCAGATCATCAAGTGAATGGTAGAATCCAGATATTGAAGTATTATTATAAAAGTTTACTGATTTGAATTTTTGCATGTATTCCAGAAAGTTTTAGGAGAAATCTAATGTCCAGAAATTCTCAACATAGTTCATAAAGCTCTACACCCTCACAATGCCCCACTTTTGTTTACAGAACCAGTTGGCACTCAAGATCTCTCAGAAGAACACATAAATTTAGATTATTTTGGCTGAATTATACTCTAGCCTTTGTTTGAATTGAGTTGTAAGCTGGCAGTAAAATTATTGTAAATTTTTCTCTGATATCTCACCCTGGCACATAAATATTGAATAAGTCTAAAGGTGGTCAGTCCTATGACTGAAGGGTAGCATACTATTTAACTAATTCAGAAAACAAACTGTGTAAATCTGTTTCCTTATTGCTTTTTCCCAGTTAAAAGGCTAGAAATCAATTTTTCTCATATACTCATTGCATGGTGATGAAAACAGTATTGGCATCCTGACAAATTATCTTTATACAAGATAACAAGGTAGAGTGAAAGTTGGTTAATAACCATAATGCAATGTCTGAGAATGACCTCGTCACCATTAGGTGAGAATTAATTGATTGTTTTATAGTTTTTTCCAACAGAAATGTAAAGTGTTGACTTCAGAAGAACACTTCCCTAATCCTAATGATTGATAGTAGGTGATTTGTGCTGTACTGTTTGACTTCTTTTACTGCAAAAGCAATAGGTAAAATATTAAAGTAATATCTCTCAACAAAAAGTGTCAGTAATAAAAAACCCTGATGTATGAAGGCAGAACACTGTTTCCAAGTCCCCTACCTCACAGAAAACAGGTTAGGGGGTTGGAGACAAAGTGATTGTGGGAAGGCAGCTTCTTTGTGTGTGTGATTTTTAGACACAGAAGTAATAACCCTTATTATAAATAAAATAAGTACGAATATTTTTTAAAAGTATATTTTTGAGGCCAGGCACAGTGGATCATGCCTGTAATCTCAGCACTTTAGGAGGTCAAGGCGGGTGGATCACCTGAGGTCAGGAGTTTGAGACCAGCCTGGCCAACATGGTGAACGCTTGTCTCTACTAAAAATACAAAAATTAGCTATGTGTGTTAGCAGGTGCCTGTAATAGTAGCTACTTGAGGCTGAGACAAGAGAATCTCTTAAACCTGAGAGGCAGAGGTTGCAGTGAGCCAAGGCTGTGCCATTGCACTCCAGCCTGGGCAACAAGAGGAAAACTCTGTCTCAAAAAAAAAGAAAAAGAAAAAGAAAAAGAAAAAAATATGTATTTTTGAATTTAAACAACTTCTTAGCAGCTAAATAAGTCTTTCTAATAACTTTGATTTTTTTCCATTTAGATTAAAAAGTGTATTCTAGTGTAATCCTCCCAATATCCATCAATAGTAGCTATGATTATTTTACCTTATTTTTAACTCTGTTAACATAGGTGGGAATTTCTAATCCATAATCAGAATATATTATTAATTTCACTTACAGAGTTGTGTTGATTACTTCTGCTTCTGTCAGGTAGGCAGTGATTAGGGACACTGCTATGTCTTAAATGTGTGTAAGCAAAAAGGGAAAGAAGAGAAAATATAAAAGGCAGGGAAAAATCCTCGGAAGGCAAAAACACATAGTGTACATAAATTCTGAATTATGTTAACAAATATACATGAATGATTTATATTAATATATACATGAATGTACCTATAGTTTGGAAGTAAGACTTCAGTTAGAATGGGGCACTGATACTTACTAGCTATGTAACTTTCAACAAGGGGCTTAATCTCCACTGGACTCAATTTTCCAATCTTTAAAATAGGACAATAGCAACAACCTCTAGGATTGTTGTAAGTAAAGACACACCACAAAGCTGGTTTTCAACTTTGTGTGTATAATAAAATTCTTGTAATGCATAATAAAATTTTTACACAGGTTGGGTAAAATTATAATTATGACTGAAAATTATGAATGATAAAGATAAACTTTCCAAGAAAATTAAAATAGCTTCCTTTATTGTCCAGACACAATTCAATACTTATGACTTGCAAAAGAAAGAAAAAACATATTATCTATGGTAACGTGTATTTCTCTATTGCTTCAAGGTCAAAGTTGGAGTATATATATAAATCCTATAAAGTATTAAAAAATGCAGGTAGAAGTGATAACAGATGAGTATTTTCCAACCTCTCGGTCAATGGTATCGCCCTGTTAAACTGGTGCCATGCAACATGAGATTTGCAGAGATAAACTGGCCATTGGTTCCACTAATCCTATTCCAATGTCCAATTCCTCATTCCCTACACACTTACATCTGCAATATCCCCATTTCCTCTAACATTCACCATGGCTATCATAATTTCCATAGATTATAATTGGACAGCAAACTGAACTAAAACATCAATAGCAAGAGAATTTTGAGACACAGCAACGATTTCATTATACCAATACAAATCTGCTTGACTTTAATAACCAAACAAATTAACTAAAAGTACAATTCCCATTGCAATTCATATGGGACACATACAAATCATAATTAGAAAAGGTGCAAAGTGTTCTTTTCTACTCCTTAAGGTAAATACAGATATAGAACTTGACCATTTTTTAAGTTTCTAAGACACTGGGTTTATGCTGTTTGTATATGTGTGTTTGTATGTATGTGTGAATTGTTACTAACAACTGCTAACTGTGGAATAGAAGACTAAAGATGTTTTTATTTAATTCTGTAATCTCAGAACATCATCACAAAGTGGCCTAAATTAACACTTCTTTTGTTTAGAGGAAAAGTTTATGTATTCACTCAGTAAGTATTTATTAATGGCTTATAGTATATGGGCTACAGAGCTGTGTGCTAGAGATGCTATAATGGAGAGTTCAGCCAAGAACCTGACCCTCTGCTAATGGATCTATTGGAGAGTCTGTATTTCTTTACTCTCTTGTATCAGTGTTAGCTCATTATGTTCTCTTCCTCTTAAATTCCTAAATCCATTTTATAAAACTTCCCTAGCATATCATGATATATAATGACAATTTATTAACAATACTAATAAAGACATTGAATAATGTATTTCAGAGGAGCTCACACTTTATGTTATTTCATTTAATCTTTACATGAGGAAACTAAATGAGAAACAATTGTTGGATTTTCATAAGCAATTGAACCTTAAAAACCATGCTGTCAATTATGTCTTAGGGCTTTTCGTGTCACACATTCTACTTAATTATTCTGTACTTAATGAAATATGACCCAGTGATAAAATTTTATGCATTTAGCTTTAAGGAAAACCCCATGTAGTTTGCTATTTATTTTGTATCATGTCAACATCTATAATATATGGTGGAAAGAATAACATAGTCAATGGTTTTAAATATTATATTACATAGTCTATGGCTTAATTTCCAACAAGTTTTCTAATTTTTGTTTATTTTTCTGTAAGTAAATATGTGGCTTAACTCTATCATAGTAATGTTTCTTTTGATGAGATCATATTTTTCCCATGATAAAACATTTTAAAGAATTTTTTCCCTGAATTAATTTAAAAAATCACACACAAAATATGTTGATTCCTGACAATGAACATTTAGATAAGCAAAAAATGTCTATTCATTGATTTATACAAATTTTTATTTGTGATACATTATTTAAATTATTTAATTATTTTAAAATGTGAAGTCCAAAATCACGAATTTATCAAACTGTTCTTATTATGAGTTGCCTTTGCCTCTCCTGCTATTTGCATCCTGAGTTTGGATAGTAGCTCTGCCACTTACCTGCTGCTTAATTTTTCCTTACCTGTAAATCACAGAAAATGAAAGAACTTAGAGCTAGAATGCAGACCTCCTGACTCATGATCCAGTTTTCAATTCTGTTAATCTATTTTTATGTTATTAGACATACAGAAACAATAAGAGAACTAACAAAGTGGCATTTTAATGCTAGTGTTAACTTAAATAGAAAATATTACTGTACCATCAATTTAATCTTTTAAAAACATAAAGGCAATCATGAAAACTGAAATGAAATTTGCATTTTCTACAAAATGCTATGTAAATAATAACTTACTATGAAATATTTGGTTTTTACTGCTAACTCCAACTGGTCATTGGAGAGTATCCGTCGCATTGTAAGTAGCAGTCAATAGTATGGCCTGACTGACCTCTGGATCAGAATCTCATTTACTACCTGTGGGTTCTTGGCTGGGTTAATTGACCTTGCTCTCAGTTCATCATGTGTACATCAGGGTTACTGATACCACCCCACCATCAAAGTGGGAGGATCAAATGAGACAACTTACAGATGCACTTGGCACAGAGTAGACGTTGAATAAACATGAGCTCCCTTCCTCTTCCCCTAGTGCCAGCTGGCTGGCAGACCACATTAAGCAGAGAAAAGGAAGCTATGTTCTCCTTTTTCCAGACAGCTGGTAATGCAGACATCACAGGCTTTCTACAAACAATGTTGACTAATTTTTTGCCACAGCTGACGTGTGTATAATGTGCCCTGCCAATTCTCTCAATAAGCTGAATTCATGACCATGGAATAGTTAAGTTTTTTTTTTTTTTATTGCTCCTCATTTTATAAGTCCAGATTGAGGTAAAGTGGCAGTTTTATAATGTTTTGTATATTTCATGGACCTGGAAGACTTCATTTATTGTCTTGTAATAACAACAATAAAATCTTTTCCATTGTTTAGTTCTGACCACAGTCCTATGATATACATACTACTACTCCCTCCAGTCTGTAGATGGGACCACTAAGGTAAAGTAACTTGTCCAGCATCACCCAAGCAGAAAGTGGCAGAGTCAGCATTTGAGTCCTGTGTTTTGACTCCTATTCCTGCACTCCGAACTCATAGAAATGATTGAGAGTGAGAGCAGGCTGTGCATATCAAGTGAATGAAGGCCTTAAACTTTAATCTACTACTTTCCATTCAACTAAGGGGGCAAAAAATACATTACTGAACACCTGGATTGTATTAGCTATGTTGTATTTTGGAATAGAAACCCTGAAATTTCCTCTTGATAGGTAAATATTTATCCCCTTTTATATCACTCAAGTATGGCACCTATAGGATACGACTTCAACAGGCAATACCTTCTTAATTATACCTAAAATATTCAATAGTTGAGAGGCATATTCCTGCTCTTTTTGGTCCCTTTTACCTAAGGGGAAAGGTCCAAGTAGGGCTTGTGTGTGAAGGCTTAGAACAGTGGCTGGTACATAATGAAAACTATATCATTTATTATTGTTATTACTTAATTTTCAAAACTACTTGCTTAATCTACACTTCTCTGATTAATTTTATAGACCACCAAGGAACATCTTGCTGATGCCTAGGTCTGTATAACTCTGCTCAATAAAATGTGCTCCATGACTGTGTTTTATATACAGGTGCACTTGGATGAGGCTGCAAAGAGGAATTCTCACCATAGTTTCAACCAAGCTAAATTGGATTTTTTCTGCTTTATGAATATTTAACATCTTTGTACAATGTCATTTGAAGAAAGATTCCACTAAAAACAAATGAAAATAGATGAACAAATATGAAAAACTACTGCTGTAGCAAAATGGAATAATAACAACAATCTCTAATACACATATTGGGCTTATTTAAGCCAGAAACTGTTCTAAGTAATTCTCATTATTATACTATAAGGAAGTTCTATAATTCCCATTTATAGATGAGGAAACTGAAGAGATTAGATGACTTATCTAAGACAAGTTTAGAATGGAGCTGGAACTACAATCAACAGTTTAGCTCCTGAATCTGGGCCCTTCAGCACTGTGCTCTGCAGGCTCTGGATAGAAAAGAAAGCTCCTCTTAACATATTTCATATACTTTTCAATCACTATTCTTGAGCTCTACACTTGAATCACAATAATGAATGTAAGCTTTCTCATTTCACAATATGATCTGAAAGAGATATGCCCAATAAGTAAACAAAATATAAACATAAAAAGAGATTCTGAAAAAGCACAAATGCAGCTAAATGGAAACAGCCTACTGAGGAGTTTTTCTGGATTCCATTTAAAAAATAATAATAGGTAGGTCTAAAATGGAACTGGGGCAGGTAAAACAAAATAGCATTCTCTATGCTTTCTCTAATAGGTATTAAGGTGTCTACTTCAATGTTTTCATTTCTATGGTGTTTGTAACACTTTAGTGACCAAATCCAAAAAGAAGAGACTAAACTCAAGTAAGAGACCTAAAATGATCAGCAGTTTCATGTTTGATAAATTAGTAAGAACTGTCTAATTGCATAATTGATACATCTCTATCTGCTCAGACTCTTTGTTTTGTTTTGTATTTTCTTCTGAGACGGAGTCTTGCTCTGTCGCCCAGGTTGGAGTGCAGTGGCATGATCTTGGCTTACTGCAACCTCCACCTCGTGGGTTCAAGCAATTCTCCTGCCTCAGCCTCCTGAGTAGCTGGGACTACAGGCATGCACCACCACACCCAGCTAATTTTTGTATTTTTAGTAGAGACGAGGTTTCACCATGTTGGCCAGGCTGCTCTCAAACTTCTGACCTCAGGGGATTCACCTGCCTCAGCTTCCCAAAGTGCTGGAATTACAGGCATGAGTCACCATGCCCGGCTTGCTTGTACTACTTATCCATAGATGATCTCCTTTTGATCAGGTGGCAACTTTAATACAACTTAAGGATGATTACCACAAGCTGTGTCATGATACTAAACAATTAAATTTTGATTTATAGAAGCTGTATTTCAATAATGTTCATTCATCACAGATAGAGTCTTTATCTCTAAAAGTATTCACGTGTCATGAGCTTCCCTTTAAAATATAGAACCAAAGCTATGAGAGCCAATCCTGCTAACTATGCAAAACCCTGGATCCATAGCAGTTATAGGGAGAGATAAATCATATGAAACAATTAATGGAAAGAGGCGTGGCAGGTGTGGGGTGGGACAGGCCAGTCACAAAGCTGGGCACAAGACCACATGGTTCATCAAACCTCGTGCGGCTCCTGGGTGCAGTGTCCACTCTGAAGCTTATCTCTTCTTCATAGTTTTTATTTAGACTAGCTCAGGGCTTAAAGGCAGGTTGTAAAATGCAGTTCAGGAAAAAGGATTCCTTTTGTCCCCTGGGTAATTGTGAACTTGGCACAAGTTTTCTTAAGTAATTTTTAAATCAAAAATTACATAAACTCATTCTATCAGGTGTTTTGTTTTGTTTTGTTCTGTTCTCTTCAACAAAAGATAGGCCATTGAGTTTCTTTAAAAAGGCACTTGGTAGTTTCTAAGTTAACTCCAGTTAAAAGCATTTGTGTTTCATCTGTTTGGTCAACAGAGTAAAATAATTTTACTCTTAAAAAAATGTTAGAATTTCCCAGCACTTTTTGAGGCCAAGGCAGGCAGGCCATGAGGTCAAGAGATCGAGACCATCTTGGCCAACATGGTGAAACCCTATCTCTACTAAAAATACAAAAATTAGCTGGGTGTGGTGGCATGCCTGTAATCCCAGCTACTCGGGAGGCTGAGGCAGGAGAATCGCTTGAACCTGGGAGGCAGAGCTGCAGTGAGCCGAGATCACACCACTGCACTCCATCCTGGGCGACAGAGCAAGACTCCATCAAAAAAAAAAAGTTAGAATTATGACAAGACATATTCAGGTTTAAAGCTTTATCTGCATTGATAAAGAAATTCTATGTGAGCATAAATACTGTTATTAAGAATTCAAGTTTGGATGATCAGTGTTAAAAAAAGATAAGAATAAGGAGAACTAGAAAGTCTCTATCCTCTGATGTCCAAATTTAAATCAGCATGCACACTTCCTTCTTTCAGAAAGGCACTTTGAAGCAAGGGCTGTGTTAAGCCATACATACGTATAAATTACAATTTTTAATGTTTAGAATAATTTATACAATTATTATTGAGTCTTCTCTGTTTTATTATGATTGCCTAAAGTAATGAGAATAGCCACCATTTTTAGTTCATTGCAATTGTCGGGTTTCCCCTTCCCTTTGGAATTAAGCAGGTGTCAAACATGTATTAGATGTCATCTAAAGTAGTTAGTTCCTCATGAAAATGCCATCAACAGTGCTCCGGTTGTGGCAACTGAGCTATGATTTTTGTTAGAATTCAGTATTGATCAGCATAATGACAACAAATAAAGGTGAGGGGCTCAGTGCAGCTGGAGGAAGAAACAAGGAGAGGAAGAGCAGAAAAGCTCCAAGGTGGGCCCTCCATGCGAATACAGAACAGAGCAGGTGTTTGAGAGTTAGCCTAGGGGAGGGAGGGATGGAAGGTGTGAAAATAATTGTATTTTGTTTATCTTAAAGAAAATGTGCCTAAAATGTGTCACTTAAGGCAGAATATCGTTTCAGCAACCAAAGTGGGGGAGGGGGGACATCTGCAATAATAATTGGCTAATGCAATGAAAGAGGTTTGAAAAACACATTTTACAGTAGTTATTTTGGCCTTTTAGAGATATATTCAGAATGACTACATGTCCCTCTTGAGAGGCAGTATCCACAGTAGTCATGTTCACAGGCCCTGGAATCAGATTTGAACTCTGACCCTGCCACTAGTTGATGTCACAATTTAACCTGTGTCTCAACTTCCTCATCGGTACAATTTCCCCATCTGTTGTTTATACCATTGTTGTGAGAATTCAAAGTATATAAGTAATATAGGCACTTAGGAGAGTGGCTGGTACCGAGTAACGGCACATGTTCATCATTTCTTCCAGACATTGTTTGAACCCAATAAAGAATGTTAGCAGAAAGGATGATCAAAACCATTCAATGACGCTGGGAGCATATTTTCAAAGTATGGTTTTGTTTTAATACTTAGCATATAGATAAAGCCAGCAGAACAGAAATACAATACTTATCTAGGAACCTAAACTAAGTATAAGTCTCGAGAGAAGATGAGAAAAATGTTAAAGTTCTCTAATTTTCAGTCACAAAGATTCATTCCCACGTAGGGAAGTTCCCCGACAACATTATCGGCAGCACGGCAGTTTTATTGGGATTGGGATACAGTCCATATGGTGTGCTTGCTGACAACTCTAGAGTTCAGGGGAGCGGGCTCCTCCTGAGCATATTTTACTTCTGTGAATAACCACGTCACTTCAAGTCCCCACCCCCATGAGACCTATGACCTCAGAGTTCCTCTGGGGAAGCTGCATTTGTTCCCTTACTATTATAAGCATTTGCCCCAGATGACTCAAGGACAAAGTTTAATTCTGCTGCTTTTTTTTTCTCTTTCCATTTGTCTTCATGTAACATAGACTTCAAAACCACAACTTTCAGCTGAATTACATGCAAAGACCTTGGGGCAGGAGAGGCAGAAGTCAGTGAAGCAAGAGTTCACCATGTTTTCAGTCACTTAAAGAATGATGTTAGAAATGTTTTTCCTTGATGGGCCTGATTTCAGAATTATATTGTATGACCCAGTTAGCTAGTCTGACTCAAATTATAGACCAGGTTGGCAGAAAAGAAACAACTTACAGAAGCAAAGCAAGTGTAGGAAAAAAGAATTTGCGCTGTCTCTGCATAGGACGATCTTCTGAGTTCACTCCTAAGGGATGCTCTACAGTAAGGGAATAAATCGTCTTCGACACTTAACTCCTAAACTACTTTCAGAGATAAATATTACCTTTAGGAATAAATATGTTACAGCTGGGCTAGAATGATGACCCATATTTAACTATGTGCACGTATTTAGGGAGTCCCTGCACATCCACACAGTCTTTTTCCCTCCTTTTCGGTATTTGAGAATGCGGCTTCTACTCTTGGAGTTGGAGTAGCTCTTCTGAAACTTTAATGTACAAACAAAACATCTGGGGATCTAGGTTAAAATGCAGATTCTCATGCGGGAGGTCTAGGAGAGGCCTGAGACTCTGCATTTCTTACCAGCGCTGACAGAATACTGATGTTGCTAGTCACTGACCACACTTGGAATAGCATAGAGGTAATAGAATACTGAGGCCAGTCCTGGATTCTGAATTTTCTCGGGTTCTCCCATTACTATGATTCCTTCTGAGCCAATGCTAGGAGTTGAATTATGTTCCCCAGGAAAGATACGTTGAAGTCCTAACCGCCAGTATCTCAGAATGTGGTCTTATTTGGAAATAGGGTCTTGACAGGTCAACAAGGTAGTTCCTAATCCAATATGACTGGCGTCCTCATAAAAAGAGGATATTTGGATGCAGTGACAGATATGCACACAGAGAAGGTGATGTGGAGAAAGACGGTCATCTACGAGCTAAGAAACTCCCTAGTCTATCAAAAGCTAGGAGAGAAACTGAGAACAGACCCTTCTTTCATGCCTTCAGAGGCAGCGTCAACCTGCTAACACCTTGATTTTAGACTTGGTTTCCAGAACTGTGAGACAGGAAATTTCTGTTGTTTAAACCACCCATTTGTGAAACTTTGTTACAGCAGTTTTGGGAAAGTAATACAGGTACTATTATCAAGGACATTTTCCTGACTCTTCATGCTCCAACTGTCTGACACACACAAACACACAGAAATGTTTGGTGTACCACAAAACTTAACACAATTTAAGGAATGTGAACACAACATACCATACACAGATAAGGTAATGACAAAAGGTGGAGGTCATGTGTCATAGGCTAAAGCTTGAATTGCTTCTACTGTCACTGCAGGTGTCAATAATTTATGCTGTCATAGATTGGCAACACTGCCAAGTCTGAATTCCATAATTTATCCAAAACTGCTCTTATCTACAAATCACTATCTGGCTGGGCATGGTGGCTCATGCTTGTTATCCCAGCACTTTGGGAAGCCAAGACGGGCAGATCACTTGGGATCAGGAGTTTGAGACCAGCATGGCCAACATGGTGAGACCTCGTCTCTACTAAAAATACAAAAATCAGCCAGGCGTGGTGGCACATGCCTGTAATCCCAGCTACTTGGGAGGCTGAGGCAGGAGAATTACTTGAACCCGGGAGATGGAGATTACAGTGAGCAGAGATTGTGTCACTGGACTCCAGCCTGGGCAACAGAGCAAGACTCCATCTCAAACAACAACAACAAAACAACAACAAACAAGTACAAATCACTATCACATTCTATTGCTTCACATCCTTTGCACCTCATTATCAACCTTATAAATTGCTTTCCTTTTTAGAATTTTCTACAATTAAACAAACCTTTCTCTTAAAAATATCACATTGTGAGAGTTATTAGGTTTGTAATGAATACAAGTAGAGAAAAACAAACCCACATAAATTTATATAAGAGTGTGTAGGCGAGAATGAGATATGCTAATGTAACTCACTAGCTAAGTGATGGGTCTGCACAAATCAGACTCACAGCAAACATGATTCAAACACACTCCTCAGAAAAATGACAAGCTACTAACAGGTATTTGCTTCCATGTAAAATACATGCTTAAAAGATCCATGAAAGCCAAGGAGTGAAGTTTTTTATTTTGATACTTAGTCGTTACACTTCTAAATACGGTTCATTCTACTTTTTAAACTCTCAGTGTTCTTTAGTTGGGATCCACTCGCTTGGAGTTATTTGAAAAGCACAGGAGTATTTGGGTTTTCACATAAATGGAGGAGTTATTGGCATTTAATGGGCAAGGCTTGGGGAAACAAAACATTCTATAGAGCAAAGGAATATAAATATTTGTCCCTTCCCAAATAGTAAAAGCAACTCTAGGTCGAGGCCCTCATCCCATCTTGGCATTTTTTTAAGATTAATGGTCTTTTCCATTTTGGGGTTTCTGTTCACCCTTTGGCTTCTACCAGAAACCATGTGGACATCACAGATCTTCTCTCTGCTTTGACAGGTGTGTCATTCCTTGGGGTATCCAAAGAACACTAGTTTCTCACTCTCTCCTCCTTATGGGATGTTGTAAGGAATACACTGGGTAATCAATAGAACTGTTCTTATTAGTTTTTTGTCTCATTTTCAGGGGCAAGTGGACAGATGGGTGAAGTATTATAGATACACCCGACCAACACAGTGTACTTGAAATAGGACATCTTGGAAGTGTTTTTAAATATTCTTTCATGCAGGCAGTGTCTCTTTCTTTCTTTTATCCATTCATTTATCAAACAAAAAAGGACCTGCTATGAGGAAGATATTGTGTTAGGTCCCACAGAAGAAGGTCACAGACAATGATAATGAGATCTTCATTCTGCAATAATTAAATTTATACTATTGTATCTCCCATGAGTTCTTTTTATTCTCTCATAACTTTCCCCCAACTTTTTCTACCTCTCGATCTAGGCATTGGCTATCCCTGTAAGGCGCAGTCTCTTCAGGCTCACAAGGCCACAGATGACAAATCTTCAGAAATACAAAAAATAAAAAGGCATGATTAATACAGATTAGCACACCAAACAAGAATAGACTACTTAGTATCATTTTGCCACGTGTGGTGTGCAATGTGTAGGTCCATTGTGGACTAACCTCCTGTCACTCCACCACCAAATCATGATAATCCTATTTGCTAAAATATTGCCATTTACAGATTAGCTTTTTGATTATTTATTCTGCTATAGACAAATCTGTACATAACATATTTTCTCAGTTATACTTCATAATATGTAATTTATGCTAATATTACATATGTGAAAACAGCTTTACAAAAGTTAAATAACTTTCCCAACTTGCTCATGGATTTCAAAACAGGTCTAGCTGATCCCAGTGCCTGTGTTCTTAACTAATGTAAAATATTTCTGATCGCTAAAATCACTTTTGTGTGACTTCTAGTGAGCTTATAAATATCCTACTTGAAAGTTTCAGACACGTTTGACCTTCATCCTCAGCACCTTGACTAAATTTTTTGTGACTGTTTTAGAAAACTGATTGTACCTTCCAAGTTTCTATTAAAACTAAATTTTAAAAGTTTAAAAACTTTTTTAGGTTTCTTAGCTAATACAAATCCAAAAGACAGAAATTCCAAATATAACTGGGTAGTCCTTGGCAATTTTTCAATGCCTTGAGGCTTTTGAGGTTCTGTGGATTTGCCTTAATCTGTTGCTAGGAACACTGCACATTACTCTCAACAGCCTGCCAGTCTGAGAAACTTAGCGTGAATGACACAAGTGTTTTGTTTTGTTTTTTTAATCCAGAGGATGGTATGAAACAGTACAAGAGGTCATGAGAAGGGAGGAATTGTAGGATAAAGAAATTAATAGAGGAACAGGAAGTGAAAAAGGAAAAAGAATCCACAGACCTAAGGAAAAACCTTTCCAACTGAAGCTGGCTCCTCCCCACAAAGCACATACCTCTTGATAGACAGCTTTTTGAATCAGTTCAGTCTATTCTGAGAGCAACTTCAAAGGGCCAGCACATAGCTGACAGTGTGTCATCCCATTGTCACACCACTGGAAGTCACAGATCAGAAATCTGCAGACACCAGAGAGAGTGATGGCACTTTAAGGCCTCAATCAAGTGTCAGATTTAGGAATCAGGACAGTTAAGAGCAAGAAATCAGTCTACAATATTTTCCTAACCCTTGTCTGGCCCCAGCATAAAACACAGGCATCAATTTGGAATTTAAAAAAAAAATTGGTGGTATACATTTATACCTTCTTTGCTTTTCTTCCTTTCTGAAGCCTGGGAACCTAAAACACGTAGATAACATTGGGGTAGACGGTACAGAGAAAGGCCCACCTTGGATATCGCTATTCTGCTACAGTAACTGCCATGACTGCTGCCACGTCCAAGCACCTCTCCAGCAGCAGGACCCCACTTCCACCCCTTGCCCACGACAACTCAGTGACGTGCTGGTGGTAGCACCTCCTCTGTGCATGTAAGCACACCAGGCCATCTAGTATGCTGTTAACTTCATACTTTACACCTAAACCTTCAAACGTTTTAGAATGTATTTTGGTGTTACTTTTTTTTTCTAAATGGCTGTATAGTTGTACCAGTACCTACAACTTCTTACTGACTCATTCATCCTTCCCCCACTGTTTTACTATTCTGCCTAAATTAATGGGGTATATTTGGTATTAAGAGAGGGTTGTCCACAATGGACTAACTCATTGCACACCACACATGGCAAAATGATACTAAGTAGTCTATTCTTGTTTGGTGTGTTAATCGGTATTAATCATGCCTTTTTATTTTTTGTATTTCTGATGATTTGTCATCTGTGGCCTCGTGGGCCTGAAGAGACCGTCCCTTCCAGGGCTAGCCAATGCCTAGTAATAGTAAAAGACTTAACAGGCAGTGTGTTTTCACATGCAAACTAAACAATCCAGAGCCCATACCTCAACCACCTCCTCTATCAGGTTCTCATTCTCTGGGCCACTATCCTTCTTCTCGAACCACTCCAGGGCCAGGTACTAGACAACGAGAGATAATCCTTCCACCACTGAGACCACCAAAATTATACAAACTAGACAATTCCAAGCCTACTCACCCTACCTTATTTGTTCCTGCCCATGGAAAACACAAAAAGCTCTCACCCCTGTTTTCCTTTGGTTCCTTCTGCTTCTTACTGACCCTAGTGCTTCCCTGTATGGCCCGTGTGTGTAGCCTGCCTCTCTCTTCTTGGGAACTTGAGAGTGACAAACTATCTTTTCAACAGCAATCACCTCCTGATCTATTGGTCTCACCTTTCCTGAATAACAATAAAACATATGTTTAAAAATACAGTCTTACAGACTTAGAAGGAAGAGGAAATACTATTTTTTTGTTTTTAGATAGAGTCTCTGTTGTCCAAGCTGGATTGCAGTGGTGTGATGTCAGTTCACTGCAGCCTTGACTTCCTGGACTCAGGTGATTATCACACCTCAGCCTCCCTAGAACTCTGGATTACAGACATGTGCCACCATGTCCCGCTAATTTTTGTATTTTTAGTAGAGACTGAGTTTTGCTATGTTGTCCATGTTGTCTTGAACTCCTGGGCTCAAGTGATCCTCCCACCCTGGCTTCCCAAAGTGCTAGGATTACAGCCGTGAGCCACTGCACCAGGCGGAGACCTTTCTTTATAGCCACAAAATAATCCCTCTGAACACATCAGTGTGTTCCGATAAGTTATCAAAGGAAAGTCCATTGTACAAGAATAAGAGTTGGAGAAGGAACACACTCCAGTTGGTTTTATACTTTATCATAAAACTATTTAAAGCATGCTTATCTTTAAAAATATTAGAGAGCATGTAAAAGTCTCTCTTTTTATTGATTTTAATATATTGGAGTAGTGATTTTGAAAATTCCCTTAAAGTCAAATGTGCCTATAAATAGGAAACTTTGCAACAACTTTCTATTGATGGCTCCTTGCCTATTAGAAATGTTTGGAAGTTCGCTGGGCACTGTGGTTCACACCTGTAATCCCAGCACTTTGGGAGGTCAAGACGGGCAAATCATGAGGTCAGGAGTTTGAGACCAGCCTGGCCAACATGGTGAAACCCCTTCTCTACTAAAAATACAAAAATCAGCTGGACGTGTGGCACATGCCTGTCATCCCAGCTACTTGGGAGGCTGAGGCAGGATAATCACTTGAACTCAGGAGGCGGAGGTTGCAGTGAGCTGAGATTGTGCCATTGTCCTCTAGCCTGGGTGACAGAGTGAGACTCCATCTCAAAAAAAAAAAGGAAATATTTGGAAGTTGTAATTACATTGTTTTACAGATTATTTAAATTACATATTGTTAAGAATTTTGGAGTTATTAATGTGTAAAGAGTTTACATTGTATTGATCATCAGTGTTGTTAAAAGTTATTTATTATTTATGGTGATGGGTAGCTATTGAGGGGAACATAGATATTGAGGGGAACTGGGATCCTATTTGAGGCCTTCCCTAGTATAATAGAAATAACTTAAATGTTTAAAAAGCAGGAATGATATACGTATTTGAGATAATGACTTTAGTGGGTAAATCCTGTGGCAGGGACCAAGAATGACAGGCAATCATATTCTAGCAACCAGGCTGTTCATTCTATTTCCTCAGAAGACAAACTGCATTCAAGATAAATGAGGCAGGGCTCTTGAGCAGACCTGAAGAAAACGTTTATATTCTGTTTCTAATGGAGAATCACCTGCTGCCATCTGCTCCTACTCCAGCTGCCAAGTCCTTACAGCTGGGTCCACTGAGGAGCCCAGTGACTGTCAGAACACCGTGATCTCAGAGGACCATCTACCAGAGGAGTAAGCACATGCCATACCCTGCTCTCCAGGTTTCTTCTCTCCAAACAACAGAGGCCTACTTTAAGGAATCCAGAAGTAATAGTTAAAAGTTGTATGAGTGTCCATTATATGATCTGAATCTATACTGCTTTGGGAAGAGTTAGTAGGCAAAATAGAACTTAGTAGCTAAGGTAAAGAGACATAAAAATGATGGATAGTGCTGTAAGCCACTCCCATATGCTAAAAATCATATTTAGTGTCAGTTTACCAAAGGCCTTTGTAGAAGTGTAACTATGTCAGTATGTACAAACAATTGTTGATGTAGGTTTCCAAGTCTAGCAATGGACTAAATGGATTGAAAAAGTATGAATAACTGAAATGCTAGGGACAATGGACACAGTGGTCATCGCTGCCTGGTAGCCACTAATCTCATTCTTTCCCACTCACTCTCCCATGTTCTGCTCAGACAGTGGGCAGTAATCTCTTGATTTCAAGGGAGGTAGGATTTTCCCTAGTCCCAAGGGATAAATCATAACTGCTTCCTTGTCCAAGGTGTAGAAATTGACTGTAGGTCAAAAGAAAGAAGGTTCAACAAATGAAGAAATTAGTGAGTTTAAAGTCTAGAATAAAAATGTAAAGCTGAAAGAGGGAAGAAAACAAGGACACAATGTATTAGGGAGTTTAAGCATTTTAGAAAATTAGAGATACTTATCAAATATATAAACAAAGGTTAATCTTTCCCCTTAACTAGGAGAACTTAATTGCATTGAAGTAAATGTGTTTGAACAGACTGGCATGTGCTCTGAGGTCAGTACCTATAATCTCTAAACCTTTTTAAACCTCTTTGCATTTTGAGGTAAGCTAGTTATCTAAAGAATAAACACAGACACTATTAAAGGCTTTTCTTGTCTGTATACACTGATTATGATTCATCAAATAGGTGACTAACTTTCTAGCCTTTCTACATAGAAGCTGACCATGGGTTCACATGGATGCTGCATTAGAACATACTGGACTGTAGTCCTCATAGAAGGATGAATAGGCATGTGTTTATAAAGCAGTTTTATGAGGCTTTCCTGTACATCCTTTCAGTCATGGTGATAGTCATGCTAAACTCCTTTCAAGAAGCAGCCAAATTTTAGATCATGAAAAGCCAATATAGTACCGGTTCCCATATGGAAATGCCAATCATTAATTCATTGTATACCTCAAGTTCCACATCTGTGAAATGAAACAATTTCTTAACCGTCATAGAAAGCATTCAGTGTTAGAGTCAGGTGTTTCTGCTCAGCATAACACAGTGCTCTTATATAGAGTCTGAAAGCAAGAAATCATGAAGAGAGTATCCCAGGAACTTGGCATTCCACATGCATGTAGGAACAGGTGGTGATCTAGTTTACAGTGTTAGAATTTTCTTTCTAAACTGACATACTTTAAAAGTGGGAGATATTATATGTTGTTAATTGTTTTGCATAATTTTAATGTTCATTGCCTTTTAATAAAATTTATTTTACTTTACAATTTTTTAAGTCTATGAAAATGGAGATCAATTTTAAATAAAAATTTAAAATTTCCTTTTTTCTTTCTTATTTTATTAATCTCAGCAATGGAATTAAAATTAATTAAAACTGACAAGTACATTCCAGAGATTGACATGTTTTATTAAGAATTCTTGTTCTTGGCTTCATTTCTGCTGACTCTACATTTTTTTAAGTATTCTATTGTTCTTTCATTAGACAAAAAAACTTGAGCAGTTAGAGTACTTTTTGGTATTCTCTCATTATTCTTCATTTTAATGTATTGTCTTCTACATTTTAAAATCTGATATTCTTTTTCTTCTTCTAGTTACACAGTACCAAATTCCTATACTTTTCTCTTTTCTAGAATGTGAGCCTCATGAATATAAATCTCCCATATATTTATTTAGATACTTAAAAAGTATCTCCTTTATATATTTTATGGGTTCACTTAAGTAGCCAACATACAAAACTGACCCATGATTAAGGTATATTATCCCGAGAGCATGATTTTAATTCCTGTTGTAACAGACTCATCGTGAGTAATACTCTACATTCCCATATACTTTTACAAGCTCACACAGCTGTTGTATTGTCTTGTGTACACAGAATATAACATTACAAAATTCAAATATGCTGATAACAAAAGCTTTATAGGTTGATTAAGTTAATTGTAAGTGCACCAAAAGATAGCAAGTATTATTTGGTTTTCTTTTGGTTCTCTCTCTTTTTAAAAAATAACACATGAACACATACGCACAGACACATACAAATGGCCAAGTAGAAGTTTTCATTTTGACAAGCAAATACACAGAAAACTCCCACTGCTTTTGTCATCAGATCAAATCCTAAGGCACTCTACTTTCTCAAAGTTTCAGCCACTAAAATACAGGTAAAGCAAAGAATACACCACAGCAAGCTCTAAACAAATATAGCAATTTAGACTTTTATCAGAAGCAGTTTTCATGTGCCTTCACATTAGCACTGGGATTCTGTATATGAACATATATATCATGTGGCAGCAGCGATTAACGAAAGAATCCAAGAAACACTGCAGTATAATGATCACATTTCAGCGTGGAAGAACAGCACTATGTTCAGTCTGTTGCCACAACGTGGACACCGTGGAGAGCCGAATGGATCATGACAGAAAACAAGGGTATAAATAAAACCACACACAGTCTAGGTCCTGAATTTGTGGTGATATAAATATTTCCAAATTATCAAACATAATCAACAACAGTACCTGACAATGGCAATTTGTCTTCAAATTAAGAACAAAGCACTCAGCTCTCACCTTGCACAAACATACACTTCAGTGGTCAGTGACAAATGCAGGCGGCACTTGCAAGCTGGGAGACAGAGCAGCTGCTCTGTCCTGAGCCGCTTAAAGCACATTCGAGCCCAACTCAGGTCCTACTGTGTTTGCTCACTGCAGTTTCTCCCATGACTCCATCACCCAGGAATGGAAACCACGGCTCGCTCCCCAGCACTAGTGGGCTCCCCAGCTACTGAGCTCAGGTAAAAACGCTGAGTCCTGCAAGGTCACCACAAGGTGACCACAAGCAAAAGGAGTGTACAGGGAAGAGGAGGGGCTGTCACGGAAAGACCCTAAACTCCAGACACCTTGCCTTTCGGGATCCTGGACTCCATAAATCAGAGCTGGGACGATAAGAGGTCAGAGACTCAGTAAATCTGAGAATCCCAAATGGCACCAAGCCAAGCAACCAACCCGGGCAATAACCTCTCTCTCTCTAAATACACATACGCTCGCGTGCGCGCACACACACACACACACACACACACGCACAGACTTCAGGGTAGCCATTCCAATTGCCCAGACATCCCTCTCAAGCCAAAAAGTTGTTTATTTTTTTCAGGTTTCCAGGTAACAGGGCTCAAAGAAGGGTCGTAGAAAATTAAAGTATTTGCCAAAATCAAATTAATTCTAAGGGCAAAGTGATTTCCGGCCCATAAACTCATATAAAAGTATGGTGTTTGCATACATACTGGAATTATGCAAACTCCCATTTAAAAAAAATAGCAAAGATGTATTTATTTCAGAGTTGACTGACAGACTCAATTAAAATTTCTCATAAAAATTCCTATTGTCTTTTTCAAAATTAGTCTCGATTATGCACATTTTAATTTGGGGGGTCTTTAGGAAGACATTTCTTGCCAAAAAATATAATCACTCTGAATATATATATTATAAATAAATATAAATATGTTAATAAATATTTCCCTGTAGAGTCTAAGTTTTTATTTCTCATATTTTGATCTTCTTAGAAGTGGAGAAATAACATTTTTTAATCTTGCTTGTGCCTTACAAAACATTTCTTCTTCATTGTATATATTTTTTAATAGGTAAATAACGACTTACTGAATTTTAGATTGATTGCATGAGCAAGAAATTATTCTGACTCTTTAGACATTTTGTTTTACCTTTCTCCAACCACCACTGTTCATTAGCAATTTAAGCTCCTAGGCATCAATTCTGTAATCTATAAAACAGGGATTTGTTACTAGTGCCTGTTTTGTCTACTTCCGTGGCTGGGGACATAAGGGTGAAATGGGACAGAGTGTAGGAGAAAATGCTTTCTATATGTGCAGTATTTGAAAAAATGCACTTGCTGCATTCCCCCCCCCTCCCCCCCCCGTCTTTCCCCAGGACTAGTAAACTCCTTGCTGCATTCTCAAAGAAGGCTTCTTGGGCTTCAAGGAAACTGCTTGTTTCAAGTGGGCTATAAATAGAGTTCAAGATTTTATTGAACTGCTGTTCTCTTTGTGGCAGATCTTGAGGGCAGCCACCACATGGCCAGAGTCAGTTAATTGTGAGCAACATGAGCCCTGTCTAGTGTTTGAGGCAGAACAAGACTAGTCGAAACTCTGGTAGAAAATGTTTATATGCATGGCTGGTTACATAGTTCACCTGGTGTCCTGTTGTACTTCTGTGTTTGAGGGGGCTGGAGAAGGGGATTAATGAAGGGGAAAGGTTAGCTATGGAATGCCAAGTTCACTGCTGAGTTAATTCAGTCACAGATGCATTTGGGCATTCATGCTAATTTCCCTACAATTACTTATGCATTATTTAGAGGTTAAGTTGTGGAGAGGGGTGGGGAACAGGGGAGGGAGACAGGTGGAGAACAGGAAAGGAACTAACAATGTGGCCACCTGTCTTATGAGACCCACAGGGCTGAGAGCTGGGAACTTTAGGCATATTATCTCAGTTAGCTCTCATAATAATCTTAGGAAATACCTGTTATTCTTATTTTACAGATGAGCATAATTAGCCTGTACGCTGTTAAAAGTCAGTGGTGAAGTTAGAATTACAATCAAGATCTGCATGGCCTAGAGTTCCATAGTCTGAGTAAATTAGTTAATTTAAAGCTTTCTCAGAAAACGAAAGGGAATAAAGTGTGGTTTTTATATAGTGCGAATAGGGAAGGCAAGAATACAAGTTGCTCAGAAAACTTCCTGAGGATATTGACTACGCAAGTTAACTTTTACAAAGAGTCCACAGATTTTTAGAAAAATAAGTTTTGATTTTTTTAAACAGTGAACTCATTGCAAGATGCAGAAAGAAAAAAATCAATTTTTATTACCAGTGCCAATACTTATTTTTTAAATTGAGTCCTGCTTGTTTTTCAATTGAAGAAGCAATTTAGAAGTCTTTCTATATAGCAGACTATTACTCTGTTTTTTTCTTTAACATACACACGTGCATTATTTTATCTTCATTTTCTTAAATTATCAGATCCTTAACAATGCCCTTAAGGGAGCATAGCAATCTCTTGACCTTAGATGAAGCAGAAGACTTTTTTTCAACTGCAGTGTGGAATATAGTACAGTAGCCATAATTTTCAGTCTCCTGGGTTTGAGGATGTTAATAAAAATTGGCAGGTTCTTTCAATCAATTTTATTAAGAAACTAGAGGCAGAGTCTGAACTGCAGGGCTACATGTGTGTGTCTCTGTTCTACCCTTTAAGTAAGTGTCATTCCCAGCTGTAAGAGAAACATTTAAATCATATCTGAAGTCAGTTTTCAATCATTCAGATAACTCAATTGAAAAATAATAAAAGTGGAAACAGTTTTAGGCACTTTCTTCAAATTATTATACTGCTCCACTAAGGTATTTCTTTATGTTTTTCTTTTCTTTTCTTTTTTTCTTTCTTCTTTTTTCTTTTTTGAGTGGAAGTCTTGCTCTGTTGCCCCGACTGGAGTGCAGTGACACGATCTCGGCTCACTGCAACCTCCACCTCCCAGGTTCAAGCGATTTTCTTGCCTCAGCCTCACTAGGAGCTGAGATTTCAGGCACATGCCACCATACCTGGCTAACTTTTCTGTTTTCAGTAGAAAGGGGATTTTGCCATATTGGCCAGGTGGGTCTTCAATTCCTGACTTCAGGTGATCCATCCATCTCTGCTTCCCAAAGTGCTGGGATTATAGGCATGAACCACCAACTCAGCTGGGTATTTTGTTTCTCAAACGCTACTGCTAGTATTTCCCTAGTATAATTACCATGGCAGAAAAGAAGAGCACATTGCTTCCTCCCTTTGTCTCTGAACCTCCATGTTTTTTTTTCTCTTTTGGATTTTAAGATTCCAATTTTAGAATCATATAAGGAAAGACACTTCTACTGAAGTTTAAAAGTAGGAAGAAGAAAGCATCCAGAAGAATCGGTCAACATTTGCAATCAAAGAGGAGAATAAATAAGATGTTTTGGTTTTCTATTTGGTTCCTCCTACCTTGCCCAGTAATAATAACTTCCTGATGTTTCCTAGAGGCAGTGTTTCATTTCACACAGATACTCAAGAAGGTCTGGCCTGAAATCCTCATAGTCTTTCCACTTAGAGTAGAGCTGGGTTCATGAATGAGTCAGATGCTGTTTCTAGCGTGTGAACTAATGAAGACAAGTAGTTTTCTAACACATTTTCCCTGCCACTCCTTCTCATTTGGCTTTTTAATTTAGGCCTTAGAAAAAACTCCAAATGATAATACTTACTAGCTGTGAAGAGTGAATACTGTCAAAACACTGAAAGTCATTTAGGCAAAAAAGTGAAAGTAATTCAAAATGTGAATGCTTTTAGCAACCATCTTATACTGATGTTTAAAGACAATCTGTGTGAGGTCTCTTAACCTGTCCTAGAAAATGTGGCACAGGTATAGAGTTAAAACCATGAAATCGAACACTTTGTGAGCATTCATAATTTATTATATTTCTAAATATAATTGTGATGTTTTGCTGGATGGTAATATTTTTCTAGGTGGGAAAAAATGTACTTCTGAATGCCTTTTCTACCTTAAGATGTAAAGAACCAATGTCTTGCTTTCATTCAGAGCTTCCTAAATACATTCAAGTGGTTTTAGAAAAAGAAAAAGAAGAAAGAAATGAAGGAAAGAAGGAAAAAAGGAAGGAAAGAAGGAAGGAAAGGAAAGGAAGAAGGAGGGAGGAAGGAAAGGAGAGAGAGAGGGAGGAAAGGAAGAAGGAAGGAGAGAGGGAGGGAGGGAGAAAGAGAGGATGGAAAGGAAGGAAGAGAGAAAAGAAAGAAGGGAAGAAGGAAGGAAGGAACCTGAAGATCATCCCTTTGTGGATTCTGGAGAAGGAATTCCTGGGCACTTAAAGCTATTTTAAGATGTACAAACAAGGTCATTCAACATATTTGAAATCTTTTAACTAATACAGCCTTGTAGTATAATTGCACCCTCTGCAACCCACCCTCCCAGCCACATACACACCTAAAGCATAAGCCATTATAGTCAGGAGGCTCATGGACAGGAAAGGCCCTTAGGCACCCAGCTGTCTGAGCTGAGTGATAACAGTATCAGCTGCTTTTCCATCAGAGCACTGCATGTGGGGTTCCCTCAGGAAGCCTGGGACACATGGGAACATTGGTGCTATTTCCACCAACTGAATCCTTGAGGATAAAACCTTCAAAAGCATTAGTGTCAATGCCCCTAGTCCTTAAATAACTAAATGTACATCCATATCCCATGATGCAATCACACTGAAATTAGAGAACTGTGTTAGGATTTTGTAAGAAATTTTATGATACATTACTGAGTACAGCATACTAGAAAACAGTGGGTACAATGTGATCCAAATTTTGTAATAAATATTCAATATATAGAAAAATCTGAAAAATATGCATTATGATGTTAATAGTTTTTATCTCTAGATAGTGAAATTATAGCAATTTTATTTTCTTCTAGATCTTTTAGCATTTTCTAAATGTTTTTCAATGACTATTACTACAATGTAGTGAAAGAAAAAGAAACGAGAAAGAAAGAGAATATGGTAACTCTAGTTCATAATAAGGGATCATTTTTGAAATTTTTTTTGACAAACTTAATTTGCCATGCTTATAATCACTGCCAAGTGGAAAAATTCCAGTTTTCAGATATGTTATTACCATTACTCTCACCATCTGCATTAAAAGTATTCATGGTACACATAACAACATTCTAGATGCTGCAGTTCTATAATATAAGGAAAATATAGAGTACTTTGGAGTTCACTGATTTTTAAAATATAAAAAGTGATGGAATATGGCAGGCATGTGTATGTGTGTGCAGGAGCAAGTGTGTATAAACTCAAATATGAAGAGAATGGATATGGTATCAGTATAAACAGCATGACATACATTCATGAATGTATAATCATAGTCTTGGAGTAACTGCTTATTTTTAAAAAGGACATGGTGAATTAACAACACATTTATGATCAAGAAATTGTATTGTCTTCTAACATACTATGTTGCATGAGCACATATTTCAGAGAGATCTCTGTAACAGTAACATAGATTGGTTTGGAGGTGAGCAGGGTGCATGGGGAGAGATTACATTGCTGATGTTACCTGTATCCTATTTGTATTTTTGTCTTCATTCTTCACGTCTTTCTGACGTAACCAGGAGCCAGCTGGTAAATAACTCAGAATTACAAAAAATAAACAACATCGGCTTGCTAATTAAATGGCAGACTCAATGTAAATCAATCTTGGGGACAGAGTCTTCAGCACAAAAGTCTTGAGCCAAGTCAGAAAATTTGGATTCAGCCTAAAATTCATTCATCTGCTACTCATTTGTTGGTTTGTTGAAATAACAATTGAGGGAGTGGAAAAATAGGAAGACCAAATCCACATCAATTGAACATTTCACTTTTTAATAGTTAAGTCATAGCCATGTGTTTCTTTTTAAATTGAAACAAATTTTCCTAATATGCATATATGGAGAAAATGCTCCATCAGCTGACCAAGGCTACATTTCAAAGGAAAGGGATTTATTCTTTAACTAGAAAGTCAACACAAACGAAATCGGAAGTTCACTATGCTCTTACATACTATTGGGCTAGAGGCTCAACAATATAAACATGTGATGTTTTCAAAACAACAATCACCAATAAACTCTCTTAAGAAAAACAGTAAATATTCTTACATACATTATATCTTCAGTTGGCCTTTAACCAAACTAACATGTAGGTTTGCATTATTCCTACTCTTTAACCAGAATAGTGTTATTATTCAAGTCATTTTTGGAAGCTGAATAAAGTTTGAATACACTTATTATATTTTTATGTAATGATCTGATATTATTCTAAATCTCATCTTGGTTGATTAAAATGTAATTGAAAAATTAATTCCTTCATATAAAAATAATAGGCTGGACATGGTGACTCATTCATGTCATCCCATCACTGTAAGTGGATGAGGCAGGAGAATCATTTGAGGCCAAGAGTTCAAGACCAGTATGGGCATGGGCAACATAGTGAGATATTTTTTCTACAAAATATTTTTTAAAAATTAAACAGGAATGATGCCATGTGCCTGCAGTCTAGAGGCTACCCAAGAGACTGAGGCAGGGGCATTACTTGAGCCCAGGAGTTCGAGGCTGCAGTGAGCTATGACTGTGCCACTGCACTCCAGCCTGGGAAACAGAGCGAGTCCCTGTCTCAAAAGAATCATAAGAGTAAAATATTTGTCTTATGGATTATATTGTATCATTAAAAAGACAAGTTTTTCAAGTTTAATCTACTCAATATAATGATCATATTTGTTCAAAATTTAGGAATTTACTATGAAGGCAAGTTTCTATTTAAATTTAAAGATCTTAATATTAAAGAAAATTATATCTACAGGCTTATCACCTGTACAGTATGCCTATTTATCTGCATACAAATATAAATGTGTGTATATATATATATATATATATATGTATATTCCAATCTTTTTCCTGTGTAGAGCTTTATGTGGTTGTAGTCATAGTACACATATAAAATTTTGCCTCATTATTTTGCTTAGAATATTTTATAAGCATTGTTACTTGTATCTCCAATCTTCAAATGAGATATAAAACACTAAGTAAACTAAACTGTAAAATAGATAAATAAATTATTTATATATTTGTTATTTTCAATGCCTGCATAATATTTTTTGAATCAATTTGATACAGTTTATTTATACATTTCTCTATTTGAAAGCACATATTTGTTTCCAGTTTTGTTAGTAAAATGATACTGTTATATTACTAAGAAGGCTTTTGTTTTTCTACAGATTTCTTTTTTAAGAATGCCTTTTAGAAGACTTTTTAGAAATTTCTAGAAAAATGAATCAGTGGATCAAAAAGTCTATTCTTCTTTGTCTCTCAAAAGTTGAAGAACAATTCATCATGGTGAGTGTTAGCGAAACTCCTCAGTGCCACTGTATCTCAGTTTCTTTTTAAAATTATTATTATTGAGCAAATATGTATTTTTTACTTTTATTTTAGTTTCAGGGGTACATATGCAGTTTGTTATATAGGTAAATTGCATGTCATGGGGCTTGGTATACAAATTATTTCATCATCTAAGTAATAAGCATAAAACCCAATAGTTAAATTTTGATTCTCACCCTGCTTCCTCCTTCCATCCTCAAGTAGGGCCTGGTGTCTGTTGTTACCTGGTTTGTGCCAATGTGTGCCCAATATTAGCTCTCACTTATAAGTGAGAGGATGTAGTATTTGTTTTTCTGTTCCTGTGTTAGTTTGATAAGGCTACTGGCCCCCAGCTCCATCCATGTTGCTGCAAATGATGTGATCCTGCTCTTTTTTATGACTGCATAGTATTCCATGGTGTATTTGTATCACATTTTCTTTATCCAGTCTTCTGCTAATGAGCTTTTAGGCTGATTCCATAACTATGCTATTGTGAATAGTGCTGTGATCAGACATACACATGCATGTGTCTTTATGATAGAACAATTTATATTCCTTTGGGTATATACTCAAAAATGGAATTGCTAGGGCAAATGGCAATTCTACTTTGAGTTCTTTGAAAAATTGCCAAATTATTTTCCACAATTGCTGTAATAGTCTGTTCTTGTATTGCTACAAAGAAATACCTGAAACTGGTAATTTACAAAGAAAAGAGGTTTAATTGGCTCATGGTTCCACAGTTCCACAGGCTGTACAAGAAGCATGATGCCGGCATCTACTTGGCTTCTGCAGAGGCCTCAAGAAATTTTCAATCATGGTGGAAGGCTAAGGGGAAGCCAGTCATGTCTTACATGGTCAGAGCAGGAGCAAAAGATGGGGTGAGAAGGTGCCGCATACTTTCAAATGACCAGATCTCACAAGAACTCACTCACTTTCACAAGAACAGCACCAAGAGGAAAATCTGCCCTCATGACCCAGTCACTTCCCACCAGGCCCCACCTGCAACACTGAGAATTACAATTTAACATAAGACTTGCAGTATAGTAGAGCTTTCTTAACAATGTTATGTTAATAAATTTGTACAAAATACATTTTTTCTTTTATTCATTTTTCTTTTCTCTACCATTGCAAATTTTGACAAAGAGAATTAGAAAAATAAGGAAAACTCAACTACCACCAAGAATCAGCAACAAAGGTGGAAAAATTACTGGAATGGAAGTCAGCTAGATCCAGCCATTTCCCCAACTGAGCAACTTTGGGTAAATCACATTCCTCTCTATGTTTCAATTTTCTTAACTGGGAAATGAGACTGCAATTAGATACTGGACATGGAAAATGAGATGTAAACTGAGAATCTAAAGAGTTGTCATTATATGACAGTCTGCACTAAATTTTACACATTTGGCATTACACTGATTTTTTAATGAACTCCATGCTTTTTACTGCCAGGAAATTCTAAGTGATAACGCAATATAAAGGCATGTGGCCATCAGCATATACCAATACTTATTCATAAAGCAAAGGATAGAGGAAGGATGCATAAAAATTGAATTTATAAACATTTCCATACAGCTTTTGTAGCTGCACAATTTTTCAAACTGGCTAACCAATGGCTCTTAAAAATGTTATCTCTTATGAAAGCTACCTTCCTCCCTAAGCCCTATGATGTTTCTCTTTATAACACAACAAAACAATGGCAATCTGTTGTGAAGAGGGTCGCTGTGATATCTTGGGAGAGAAGAAAAGACAAAGAATAAGGAAGTGGGCATAGGCAACAGTAGATGCAGTAAACATAACTACTCACAATAGGGAACCAATAAATGTTAACTGATATAAAGAATAAAAGAGAATGATTTCACTGGGAAGGAAGAGGACTTAGCATAGAGAAGAAATTTAAAAGTGGAGCCCTAGTTCTCTCCAATGAAAATATATATTATCTAAAACAAGTGCCTAAAGTCCTTCTCACTAAAGTCCTGACTCTTGTGGTCAGCAATATCAGAAGCAGAGGGATGCATTTAAAAGGTCAGGGTGACACCTAGTTGAGGCCCTTTTGATGATCAATCAATCATTCTCTGCTGTGTTAGTGAACATTTCTTTCCTAATTTACATGGTCTCAAATTACACTAATACGGTCAAGAAAATGAAAAAAAGTCTATTTGACATCAGAAGTCAAATACTTTGCCTCCTTCACCACTTTTCTGAAGAAAAAATACTGATTATAGACTGATGGTTTAGTGGGTATAATTATTTTAAATATTAGCTTGTGTGATGGTTTTGTGTGAGTTGGAGAGACAATTTTAAGTATCTTCTGTGGTTTGGGTGGACAGGCCTTTGGCTCTCATTTTCTCTTGTTGCCACCATGTGAGACATGCCTTTCACCTTCTACCATGACTGTGAGGCCTCCCCAGCCACATGAAGCTGTAAATCCAGTAAGCATCTTTCTTTTGTAAATTGCTTAGACTTGGGTATGTCTTTATCAGCAGCAGGAAAATGGACTAATACAGGAAATTGGTAACAGTAGAGTGGGGTGTGGCTGAAAAGATATCCGAAAATGTAGAAGCAACTTTTGACCTGGGTAACAGGCAGAGGTTGGAACAGTTTGCAGGGCTCAGAAGAAGACAGGAAAATGTGGGAAAGTTTGGAACTCCCTAGAGACTTGTTGAATGGCTTTAGCCAAAAGCCTGATAGCGATATGGACCATGGGGTCCATGTGGAGGTGGTCTCAGATAGAAATGAGGAACTTGTTGGGAATTGGAGCAAAGGTAACTGTTGTTATGCTTTAGCAAAGAGACTGGTGGCATTTTGCCCCTGCCCTAGATATTTGTGGAACTTTGAACTTGAGAGAGATGATTTAGGGAATCTGGCAGGAGAAATTTCTAAGCAGCAAAGCATTCAAGAGGTAACTTGGGTGCTGTTAAAGGCATTCAGTTTTATAAGGAAAGCAGAGCATAAAAGTTCAGAAGACTTGCAGCCTGACAATGTGATAGGAAAGAAAAACCAATTTTCTGAGGAGAAATTCAAGATGCGGAAATTTGCATAGGTAATGAGAAACTAAATGTTATTTCCCAAAACAAGTAGGAAAATGTATCCAGGTTATGTCAGAGATCTTCATGGCAGCCCCTCCCATCACAGTCCCAGAGGCCTGGGAGAAAATGGTTTCCTGGGCCGGGTCCAGAGTCCAGGTGCTGTGTACAGCCCAGGGTCTTAGTGCCCTGAATCCCAGCTGCTCTGGCTGTGGCTAAAAGGGGCCAATATAGAGCTTGTACCATGGCTTCAGAGGGTGCAAGTCCCAAGCCTTGGCAGCTTCCACATGGCTTTGAGCCTGTGAGTGCACAGAAGTCAAGAATTGGGGTTTGGGAACCTCTGCCTAGATTTCAGAAGATCTATGGAAATGCCTGGATGCCCAGGCAGAAGTTTGTTGTAGGGGCAGGGCTCTTATGGAGAACTTCTGCTAGGGCAGTATGGAAGGGAAATGTGGGGTTAGAGCCCCTGCACAGAGTCCCTACTGGGGCACTGCCTAGTGGAGCTGTGAGAAGAGGGCCACTGTCCTCCAGACTCCAGAATGGTAGATCCACCAACAGCTTGCACCAACAGCCTGAAAAAGCCACAGACACTCAATGCCAGCCTATGAAAGCAGCCAGGAGGGAGGTTGTACCCTGCGAAGCCATAGGGGTGGAGCTGCCCAAGACCGTGGGAACCTACCTCTTACACCAGGGTGACCTGGATATAAGACACGTGGTAAAAGGAGATCATTTTGGAGCTTTAAGATTTGACTGCCCTGCTGGATTTAGGACTTGCATAGGATCTGTAGTCCCTTTGTTTTGGCCAATTCCTCCCATTTGGATCATCTGTATCTACCCAATTACTGTACTGCCATTGTATCTTGGAAGTAACTAACTTGCTTTTGATTTTACAGGCTTACAGGTGGAAGGGTCTTGCCTTGCCTCAGATAAGACTTTGGGTTGTGGACTTTTGAGTTAATGCTGAAATGAGTTAAAACTTTGGGGGACTTTTGGAAAGGCATGATTGGTTTTGAAATGTGAGGACATGAGATTTGGGAGGGGTCGGGACAGAATGATACGGTTTGGCTCTGTGTCACCACCCAACTCTCATCTTGAATTGTACTCCCATAATTCCCACATGTTGTGGGAGGGACCTGGTGGGAGATGTTTGGATCCTGGGGGCGGTTTCCACCATGCTGTTCTCATGTATTCATGAAAAAAACTGGATTAGAGTTTTGAATGTTGGGTTAGATTTTATCTAGATTCTGAATGGAGTGTGAATTAGTTTCTTTCTGGGGAAATTAATGGATGGCATAAAAATCATCTTAAAAGCTCAAGATATCACTGTCATAGTTACTAAAATTCCAATAAACCTATGTTTGAAATGTACCTTACAAGCAATAAGATTTATTTTAATTAGTTATTATCCAGTAATCAAGCTATGAAACAGATATGAAAATAATTTTTTGGAAAAGTGACAAGTTCTCACTTACTTGGAGTTCTAATACTTATTATCAGAAGACATGTTTATTTGTTATTATTATTTTTATTTTTGTTGAGACAGAGTCTCACACTCTGTCACCCAGCCTAGAGTGCAGTGGTGTGCTCTCAGCTCACTGCAACCTCTGCCTCCCAAGCAATTCTTCTGTCTCAGCCTCTCTAGTAGTGGAGACAACAAGTTTGCACCACCACACCTGGCTAATTTTTGTATTTTTAGTAGAGACAGGGTTTCACCATATGGGTCAGGCTGCTCTCAAACTCCTAACCTTAGGTGATTCTCCCACCTCGGCCTCCCGAAGTGCTGGGATTACAGGTGTGTACTACTGCACCTGGCCAAAAATACATTTATTATAAAGGTAGAAAATACTAATTATATCACCAGCTTTTATTTCTCTACACATATATATTAAGCACAGAAGAGCAATATGAACTTATTTGAAAAAGATGCCAAAATCAATTTGGCTGTAACATGTGTTTTGACTTTTCTCTGAATCTTCTTGATGATTGTCAACTTATCCACATAATAACAAAATATGTGAGGACTTTCTCCAATCTGTAAATAATTACTCTGAGTTGGGATGGTATCTTCATTATAAAAATTTTCTATTTGTGCTCCATTATCAGTTAGATAAAGTGATACACATTTAAGTAATGGCATCAAAAAATAAAACTAAGGTGAAATCTTCTTAGAAATTCTGTTATAGAGATGAAGTAGCATGAATGCAAGTGGCAGTGGAGATGGGAGGGAACCATGAGGTGCCCTTACATATTAAGTCTCTCCTGGGCTGGGCAGCTCACTACCCTAGACTAGAACTCTCTTTCCATCCATATTCACTAGCAACTGAATCCAGGTTCTGCAGTGAACTCATACCTAGGGTGAGGAGTAGTGCACAAACATTTACTAAAGAGAAGGGAAGCTTTAAAATTTGCATAATATTAATTTTAATCTTTGTATTTAAAATATTTTATAGCAATTCAACATCTTAAAACCTTTAGACCCACACTAGTTACATCTATAGAGGTCATTTCAAATGCTGCCATTTTAAAATAAACTTCTCAAGGGATACACAGAAATCATTGGCTCTCAGCATTAGAAAAGGTGCTAGCAGCCATGTAGATCACATCCCTATCTTGTCATTAAGTTAAAAACATTGATAGAATTACATTTCTTTTCTGTTAACTATAGTTGAGCCTTAACATTGCAAGAGAACTTTTCCAAACCTTTCATAAATATGGAAATGTTTTTATAGGCATTACAGGTCATGAACCATCAGGTTCACTCATGAAAAGTAAAACCATCAAGTAAACATTGAGGGTGTTTTGACTAATGGATATGTTGCCTTCATACTATGTTCTCTGTTTCAATAATGTTAATAACATTAAATGTCCCAAATTTCTAGTGAACATGTGTTATAATAATTTTATAGCTCTACAAACAAAAAGAAGCGACAGTGAAGAAACTTTTTTTATATTTGGTTGGGTTCAGAGGATGAAATACTGATGTTTAGCTAGCTTGTGGCAAAACCATTTAATGTTTTCCTTAAAACTATTTATTTGCATGCGAAGAATACAGTACCACTAAAATAGATGAGACATTTGAAGACAAAAGATTTTCTCTATAATACCATTAAAAAATTAAATGGTATAAAAAAAGTCTAGAAAACTGAGAAACTGAGGCATAAAACAGCTAAATGACCCGCCCAAGATCACTCAGCCGTGTTAAGCAGATGAACTGTGAGTAGCAATGTAGGTTGTCTGACCCCAGCATCCGTGCTTCTGATGACTGCACTGCGGTGCACTATGAACATGTTGATGCATATGCCTGTACTTTGCTTTAATTGTGATCAAGGACAAAATAGATAGCATCCTATTAGAACATGGCCTTGCAGAGCACTACCCTTACTCAGGATATTATTACTGTTACTTCACATGTGAAGAAATAGAATCATATAAAAGTTAAGAACATTTCTCAAAGTTACATAGCTATTTTGAGCTGAAAATTAAAGACAGGAGATATTGTCTAACAAAGTTGGTAATTGACTTACATGAAAGGCAAGGCTGAAATTTTTAAAAGGAAAGCTTGTATAACATCTACCATTTATTAAGCATTGATCACGTTCTGAGGACTTGGAATACATTTTTATTAACCCCTCGAAAGCCTTGAAAGATAGATTCTCATTTTATCCCATTTTATGATTTTATAATGTTACAAATGAGGAAATTGAGTCTCAAAAATCTTAAATGACTTGCCCTAAATTACACACCAGGCAGTTTATAAATAAGGATTTGACTCTAAAGACCCTGTGCTTTCAAATATGCCTTTGGAAGACCCCAGTTTATATTTCCATGCTAGCAGTAGGACATAGGCAAATGACAGAAGGAGAGATCCTTAACTAGGCACACACACTTCCTGCTTTCTGCAGTCTGTCCCAGATGTCTGCTCCTCAGCCTGCGTGGCTAATGCCTCTCCACCATGCATCTCTTCTCTGATCTGAAAAGCCTCATCCTGTCCACATCAAGAGGCTTATTTATCTTCTGAGATTGCCAGACTGGAATGCTCCGTGAACCAGAAATTTTACAAAACAATAAATGATGTTAGAACTAAGCATTGAAGATCCTGAAGTAGGTTCTATATTGGGGGAAAAAAAGCGTGGTGCTAAGGAATGTTAAATAAACTTTTATAGGTATTAATATATTCAGTTACATTGCAACATTTTGAAAGTGACTATGCCTTGAATGGAATAAGGTAATTCCCTCTCTTATTTGAATACTTATTTGATTAAAAACATGAATAATAATTTACTGACTCTGCCATTAACACCTTGAAATATGAATCTCTAATAACCAGATGGATATGTATATTTCTTTTCTTAATTTTATGCAATAATATCTTTATTCTCCATCTATTTAAATAGAAGGGTTCATTTGTTTTTTAATTTGAACTCCTTTTAGTACCCAATATAAAAACCCCCAAAAATGTTAAGAATGTTAGCCAGGTGTGGTGGCTCATGCCTGTAATCCCATCACTTTGGGAGGCCAAGGGGGGGCGGATCATCTGAGGTCAAGAGTTCAAGACCAGCCTGACCAACATGGTGAAACCCGTCTCTACTAAAAATACAATATTAGCCAGGCATGGTGGCACACACCTGTAATCCCAGCTACTCGGGAGGCTGAGGCAGGAGAATCGCTTGAACCCAGAAGGCAGAGGTTGCAGTGAGCCGAGATCGCACCCTTGCATTCAAGCCTAAGAGTGAAAATTCCATCTCAAAAGAAGACAATGTTGACAATTGTGGTTAGATGTATGTCAATGTTTATAGTGATGACTACAGAAAAACAATGTCTTTGATATTGTTTGTGTTTGTATTAATGGAGAGCCCATCTGTCCCAGACCAGTTGACCCTGAGACTGGTATCTTCCTTTGTTTACCCAAAACTTTAACAGGGTGTAATGATTTTCTAAGCAAGGCTTATGACAACCACTTACTTTAAATTGGATGAAAGGTGGGAGGAATTGTGTAAACAATTCTGTAATGATCCTTCTTATAACTTCTAGGAAGACATAGTCCCCAGTTAACATGTAACACAGGGCTTGTTTTATGCTGATATATTGATCTTTTAAATCACCTACTTTCTCTCATCAAAGAAAACTTTTTTTTTTTTTTTTTTTTTTTTTTTTTTTTTTTTTTTTTTTTTTTTTTTTTTTTTTTTTTTTTTTTTTTTTTTTTTTTTTTTTTTTTTTTTTTTTTTTTTTTTTTTGCTATTTCACTTAGTTCCTATTCCTTTTGGGTTATTTTCTTTTAAAGCAGACAATTATTTCCATATGGACACTGAGATGGCAGAACAGGAATGAAAGCTATCAGTCAAAAATCTCATGACAGACTGAAAAGGAGCTGCTACGTTAGGACCAACTTTAATTCGAGACTGTGGATAATTTCTCTTGATCTTCCTTCTCTCTGATGGCTTTTTGAAATACAGTATTAAGAATACAGAGAGAGAGGAGATAGGAGGTAATACCGTAGAATGTCTGGAAATCTACCTTGCAGACCACCCCTCCCTGGGACAGGCTAAGGAACACTGGCAACTGATAGCATAATTCTCTCTTAATCTGAAGAAACTCAAACAAAACACATCTGCCTGAAGCAACTGAAGGAATATTGAAAAGAATAAGATGTAAATAAATGAAGGATTTACAATGAACCAAAAAGGAAAAAACAGTTAAAGTGGCAGTGTTTAGAGCAGTTGAAAGGAAAACAATTTAGAAAGCAATGCTGCTGGGAGTTGACCAGTCTAGATACTATGTTAGAATGCCGAGGTCTGAACATGCCTGCTTATAACCCCTAGGACTTAACATTGAGAATCTTGCCTTATATTGATGCCTGCTACAGAATTTTCTCAAAAAGGTCACAATGAAATAAAAAGCATTTTTTTTTTAATTGGGAGAAAAATAAAATGAGAATGCTGAAACATCTGGTCTCTTTCATTACAAGAAGCAACCTACAACTATGTAAAACTGTAAGAACAAGCAAATAAAACTATGTATTAGAGTGAATTAGTAAGAAAAAACTCTCAAGAAAAACATGTCAACATTGTATTTATAAAGGCTCAGGGAGAGTGAGTTTGTTTGGGGGAGAGGGAGAGACAAAGATAAAGAGAAGTGCCTTGAGTGATACAGAACAAAGTCACTGGCCTCAGGGTAAGAAAACATACTCTCCAAGACTAGCAAGTCATAGGAGCTTTGGCAGAACCTTGAAATAGTGGTGCTTGAAGTGCCCCTGGGAGATTACAGGACTTGGAGGAGAATGAAGGCTTGGTACAATTCTTAGGTTAGTCCCTGTGCCTCTGGGCTCCAAAGTTGGATGTAGGCCCAAATACCCTAGTGATCTTGGCACAGAGGCAACAGAACTATCCATCATCAGGACAGTATGTGGCTTGGACATTAATCATTTCAGCCAAGTGTGAGTTGAAGACCTGAGAATCCTCTCTATGAAATTTTAACAGAACCTTAGTTCCCAGAGTGGAAAAATAAGGCAAGAAAGGGCAATAATGGGTATGATTGAAGCTTTATTTATTCAACATCCTGGTGACTTGGATTTCAGAGTTTGATTTAAGGTAATTAGAAAAACAATGAGTTGTTTGGCACTGTATCAGGAGTGGGATAAAAATTATACTGTTAAAAATACACAGTTTTACAAATGCTCTCTGACTTGAAGACACTAGCACTAGATGAAAATATCTTTGTAACATTGGGTGCCTTTGACTTGGTTAAAAAGGTAAATAGAGTTATTTTAGAAAAACGTAAGATAGGTCTATTTTAAGTCAAAAAGTATATTATGTATGTTTTTTCTACCACCTGAAAAATGCAAGGCTTTATTCAGTTTGATGTAAATAAAATTGGGAAAAAGCCGTATGTGGCAAAAGTTACATATTTTTGGGAAGTCATAAGCTTTCTCTTAATTACCTAATTTCTGAGTTACATTAGTATTTTCATCCTAGAAATGGAAAATTGGAACTAGAGATTACCCAAGTGAACTTATGAAAATAATAATTATTTAACAATTTAGCTGGTGAAAATCTTTATTTCTTAACTCTCATTTTTGTGCATGTTTTTTCAGATCACAGTGGATTATGTAGCAACATTCTCCTCTTGAGTTCCCAATCCAGCCTCCAGTTAAAAAATATTACTGTCATAGGGAACAATTGCTACCCATGGGAGGAGGTCATGTTCTTCCAGCATGTTCAGACTTTTTTTTTTTAAATTGTACTTTAAGTTCTTGGGTACATGTGCAGATCATGCAGGATTGTTGCATAGGTACATACATGGCAAGGTGGTTTGCTGCCTTCCTCCCCCCATCACTCGTATCTGGTATTTCTCCCCACATTATCCCTCACCACCCTCCCCACCCCCTGCTGTCCCTCCCCTAGCTCCCCACAACTGACTGCAGTGGGTGATGCTCCCCTCCCTGTGTCCATGTGTTCTAATTGTTCGGCACCCTCCAATGAGTGATAATATGCCATGTTTGGTTTTCTGTTCTTCTGTCAGTTTGCTGAGAATGATGGTTTCTATAGCCTTCTCTGAAATGCCCTTACAAGTAAAATATGTGATTTTAGGCCATGTAATTTATGATTGTCATACAAATAAACAGCATATTTTCAACAATTATACATATTTTCAACAATTAGTCATACAAACTAAGCTTCTGTCAGCTTAAATAGTAGAATTTGCTTCCTTGCTAAGAAGCTTGTGATCGAGTCCTCTAAATGTACCTCCCCTTAGAATCCAGTTCAAGTATCTGTTCTTCCCCTTTAGACCTTAGATCAGTGGAAGCCAAGACTTATTATTTGCAACTGATTTAATTTATCACTCTTTGAGGTTAGAGGCAAAAATATTCAACTGGGAACCATTAGACTGAACTAAATGGGAACAAGTTTAGTTTTCTAAACCCAAAGTTCATGTTTTCTGAAAAACTTTGAAAATCTGCTTAAATGAAGCAACTGAAGGCGGTAGGCGGCTAGAAGGAATGTAACGCTGCATGTGTGAGAGAGGGAAATAAGTATGTCTGAAGAAGAGATACTTAATCTGGGATACACGCCTCCTGAGAGTCTAGGAGGCCCTGAAATCATATCCAAAATTCTGTGATTATGTACACATGTGCATTCTTCTAGAGCCCCGATCCTGATTTACATTAATTTCCAAATAGGCTTGTTAAGAACAATTGTCAAGGGTTTAGGCATTGCTATGTTCTGGCTGACCTCTCCTTGAAGCTCAAAGTTGATCAATATAATTCTTTGTGGAGCACAAAAAATTAATGAGCACTAATGGGACATTAACAAAAGGCCAAAGGAAAAATCTAAAGCTCAGAAAATTTACATTTTAATGCTGCAGCACACCTGAGCAAAGTACTTCAAGCCATAAAGCCTTTGCTACGATGCTACTAATAAAGAACCCTACAACAGCAGGGGAATCATTTATGATCAAGACACATTTTAATATAATCCCCAATCAACACAGCTGAGGAGAAAATTTTACATCTTTCTTTCCAGATGGTGCCATTTTATCAGAGTACCACTCCTTGGTATGCTCAGTTAATTAAAGTCCTTACTATTTGTTAATGGCAGATTTGTGCAGCAGAAATGAGTCTAGAACAGATGTCTGTAAATTTATCAAAGCGGCTGGATAATCATCCTGACTGTGCTCTGAAGTAGTATTTCATTTTCACCGACACTGACTCTTAGAGGACCTAAATATCACCTTTGCCTTTACTGCTTTTCAAAAGGAAGCAAGGGAAAGGGGTGGTGTTGGGAAGGGGAAAAGAGCAAGATTGTTAGTCAAAGTCATCAACTTTGAAAGGAATAATCAGTAATGAAGGTATTCCAGCACAGTTTCAAATACAAAAGTATCAAGATGATATATTTTTACGAGACTCTCCCTGTAAGTCTCACCACAGTCTCCCTAATCAACTTGCATTCGTATTTGCTATAAACTTGCAGTGCAAATGAACTTTTATCTCATACTTTTGTTCTTGCTTTGTTGGCATGCATCTGCAACTAAGATGGTACCTAATATAACTAGAGACTAAAGGAAAAAGAAATAGAAGCCATTGGTTAACACAAAAAACAACAAAAGTTATAGTGGGCACTTTATCCCACCTCCAAAGCTCCATGGATCTTTGAACTAAAAATTGCAGATGGGAAGTTTTGTGTATATTGGAATATTGTCTGTTCTTTGATACTTTCAGAATACTGTGCATAGCTAATGTCTGCAAGAGAGAAACCCAGGAAAGGGTTAGAACAGAAAGCTAACATTCAAATAAGATAAAATATTTTGATCCTATAAAGCCCTGTACAAATGAAATATCTTTTAAAAATCAATTGGTTGAGGTCTCTCAGAAATTCATTAGTTTGTGATACCATGTAAAATTATGATAAAATTCTTATCTGACTTATAATTGGATTTATGTTTCTGAGCTGCCTGCTCCACTGTATTTTCTTTAAGCCATGTTCACTTATATACTGTTTGGTAGTATTACCTAGCTCTCTTAAAAGAAGAAAAATGACCTCCTTTAAGTTAACAATGTGTAATTTAATAATTTATAAAAATCTTATTTTATGTAGCATTTTATATCTAAGTTAACATAGTATGTTATATTTCAGTATATGTTTATTGCAACTATTGCAACTACTGATGATACAAGTACAGTACCTGTTGTAAAGATGATGAACAGCTGCTACAAAGAAACACTATATCATTTAATAAGTTACTAGGTCAAATGACAACTAGACTTCTAGTTGGTTCCATACCAACCTTTTTTATTACAATGCTCATTATAATGAGCTCTACAAAATTTTGCAGATTTTCCTAAATCTAATTGTATCTACAATCCCATTCTATTAAATGCTAGTTAAAGAATTTGTCTATTTATAAAAATATATAAAAATTCCAATCTTTCTGGGACTGAAAATGAAGTATTTTAAATTTATTATGAAGGAAAATACGTTTCAGAACCATTAAGAACCTTTGACTCTAATAAAAATACGCAAAGATCCATGGCACACTGTTTGCAAAGCTACATTCTGTAAACTTCACAGTAGAGATCACACAGAAAAAGGTGTGAACTGCCCTGTAAATCACACGGAAAAGAGGTATGAATTGCCCCTTAACTAATTAATCTGGGCAAATGGCACAAGGAATATTTAGAAACAAGAATCTCAATATTTTAAAAGATTTTCAGGCAATTTAAGCTTCAAGCCCACAAAACATAAGGAAATAGATACAATGAATTAAAGAAATGAATAGCAAAATGAGCATCATGATGAAGGTATAAAAATTGTTCTCAAGCTGTAGGCATGAAAGTGTTATGCTGTCCCTTCTTCTTCTTCATTTCAGTAACAGGGAAGATGCCCAGGAAGGGATGCATCTTAGATAGCAAAAGAATTAAGCTCTAATTTAGTTAAGGACAATATTACTAGCACTAAGCATACTTCTACAGCAATATATTTTCTAGTATTTAGAAAACTGTAATACATTGAAACCTCAATTGGTAGAGGAGGTTAACTATGATTGTCCTGTGCTCACACATGGGCCTCAGTAAGGCACAAAATCCAGACCCAATGTAATATTTTGGTATTCTGAAGTTCATATGAATATCACCACAAAGTATAGTGTTAAGGGCTACATGTTGAACTCTTCCTGTGTGTCAAACAATTTATATACCTTAATATATCATTTGTTTTTAGCTTCATTTTTTTTCTTGAGACGGAGTTTTGCTCTTGCTGCCCAGGTTGGAGTACACTGGCGTGATCTCGACACACCACAATCTCCGCCTCCCAGGTTCAAGCAATTCTCCTGCCTCAGTCTCCTGAGTAGCTGAGATTATAGGCATGTGCCACGATGCCTGGCTAATTTTCTGTTTTTAGTATAGACAGGGTTTCTCCATGTTGGTCAGGCTGGTCTCGAACTCCTGACCTCAAGTGATCCACCCACCTCGGCCTCCCAAAGTGCTGGGATTACACGCATGAGCCACCAAGCCTGGCCTATCAATTTTTTTTAATAATTATTATTATTTTGCAAATGTGAAAACAGAAATTTATGGATATCAAATGGTTTCCTCAGGCTGTGCTGAAGAGTTGGAAATTGCAAAGCAACTCCATCTAACTTACAACTCCTTTTTCCTTTGTATTCCGATGTGCTGCCTGAAACTACTTTGACTTATCATACAAATTATTTTTCAAACTGGATATTAACTACTTTAAATCTGATTGTCTCGATTCTTTCCCTTTAAAAGTAGAGTATTGTTATTCTTTATCCATCATCATAAATTATCTATTTCTCTGGACATGTGCTAGTTCAGCTCTTAAGCCAAACTCTTAAGTTGAACTCACAAGTGTTCTGCTTTCAGTGCAGCATAGTTAGGTAGACATGAATCATTTCATAGCTCAGAACTCTTTCTGGCATCTAAATAGAAGTAGACAGTGAATATGGAGGGGGGGCTATCCTCACTGGGAAATTTTTACATAGGTGGGGTATATAAATATTATCTTAATCGTCACAATAACCGTAGGAGTTGGATATGAGATTTTGAGAGGTTAAGTAATTTGGTTAGCTCTACACAGCAATTGGTAGTCACACTGGGAAATCGAGAAGTCAGTGCTACTAATTCTTATCCAAACATTGTCCATGAAGGGGTTCTAGTTAATAAATTTTATTTATTTCCATCTACCATGAAGTTCACTTCATTATAAAATAGCTTAGTCCAATTATTAAAAACTTATTACATACAAGGTGCATTCTTCAGAGTCCAGGTTCATCAAGTCATCTTTCAAATGTCTTTTGGCTTTGCATATATCTTAATTCCATGGAGAAAATACCATTTTACTAATGAAAGTAATCCAGCCCAAATAAAAATGGTGCTGGAGCTCTGCTCTTCTCCATCATTCTCTTGAGCTTGAATAATGTAAATACATCTATCATACATGGATCTACTAACAGTGGGTTCATCATGTCTGGCTAACATACTGCCAGGGAAGGAATGCCTGCCTGAGATGGCTGGCTCATTACCCAAGGGGGAGCACAAGCAGTCTTTTGTTTGAATAAGTAGCTGCTGCCTACACAAGCACACAGTTTGATCTACAGGAAACAGTTATATAATTTTCATATGATTTCTACAGTACAGAGAAATGTCACAGTCCCAGCAATCCTCTTCAGTTACTCCTATCTTATTTAGGAAATCTCATAAGACACCATCTATTCATATGCCCAAGGGATGACACTGTAAATACACATATTTCAGTTTTTACATAGAATGGAAATTCCTGTAGCAGAGTAACTGACCTAACACACGGAAGAAAGGTCTTATATCATATTACAACTACATGAAAAATGTTATATAATGTTTAAGTAATGAAAGCTAGACTTGATAATTTTTCCCAGGCTTTTGATTAATTTAGACTTAGACCACACTCAACATATAGTTATCAATATTTTTCATTTAATGTTTCCTAATCATCCAACATAAGGCACTATTTGTGGGGCATAGACCCTTCTACAAATCTGGCGGGCATTATAATAGGAGGATCTGAATAAAGAGTAGAATATAGGTTTAGCAAATTTATCACCTAGATTGTTATTTTTAATGCACTTAAAATTTGCTATAATTGAACCAAAAAAAGAAAAGAAAAAATAAAAACTTATAAAACTATAGATAGTTTAAAATGACTGACTGTTAATAACTGAGACATAACCATTCGTAATTCACATTTGATGCTATATATTGTGTTCTTAGAGCTGCATGTCCTTCGGAAGTTTTGTGTTTTTATGTATTTAACTAAAAAAAGAACACTTTAATTTGAATAATTTCTTAATGTGAATGATCTTTTTCTTTTATTGAGAATTTTCAACTGGAATTAATATGCAAGCTGCATATCTTAAGAATATCTAGGAAATAACCTACCAGTGGTAAAATGCTCTTGAATAACATATAAGGCAAACATTAGCATTTAAAAAATTCCCAACGTTTAACAGCGGGCCATACGGTTATAAGTGTTGTTTCAATGTAGGCTGTTTCAGTTGCCATGCAGCAGAAATTGTTCCAGCCTTTTGATGTTGCTTAATGAAATAAGTAAGATTTGTATTCTAATAATTAAATTTTATTCAAAACAATTTCTTTAAGCATATTTTCCTCCTCCTCCTTTTTTCTTCTTCTTTCTCTTCCTCCTTTCCTTCTCTCCCTTTTCTTTTTCCTCTTCCTTCCCTACCCCCTCCCTCTTCTTCTTCCTCCTTTTCCTCCTCCTGTCCTTAATTCCTACCCTATGTCCTCCAATTGAGTAAGATGTTGTTATTTTACCATTTGGGACCTATTTCATTCAGCCTGGGATCTATTTTCTGCTTTGCTCTATCTGAGCAATTCTACTTTGGTACAAGAGCAAAGAGCTAGAAGACACTGAGTCGCCAATCACCAGCACAGTGATTCTCAAGCCTGATTCACTGCCACAATAACCTGGGGAACCTTTTTCTCTTTAAGCTTTTTAAATCTTGAAATAATTTTAGACTTACAGAAGAGTTGTAAAGGTAATACAACAGAGTTCCTGTATACTCTTCACCCAGATTTCTCTTGTGTTAATATCTCACATATCCTTGATACAATTATCAAAATTAAGCAATTAATTTTGGTACAGTATTATAAACTATACTACAGAGATTATTCTGCTTTCACCAACTTTTCACTTGTCATTTTCTTGGATCCAATTGAAGATCTCATGTTGCATTTAGTTTTTATGTCTCTTTAGTCTTCTCCAATCTGTGACAATTCCTGTCTTTCTTTGCCTTTTATGACTTTGACATCTTTTAAGATGACTAGTCTGTGATTTTGTAGACTGCCCCTGAATTTGAGTTTGTCTGATGTTTTCTCATGATCAGATTGAGGTTACACATTATTAGAAAGGATGTGCCCTCTCAGTGATCACTCAAGAGGCACATGATGTCAATATGTATTACAAGTAGTATAAAATTTGATCACGTGGCTAAGTGATGCTGCCAGGATTCTGCATTTAAAGCTATTATTTTTCTCTTTATAGTTATTAAATATTTGAAAGAAGATACTTGGAAACTGTGCAAATTTACCAGTTCCACTTCAAATTATGCCCACCAATTTTACCATTCATAGATTTTCCTGTAGCAATTATTACTCTTAGAGTGATTTCTATCCTCCTTATTCTTTGGATATTTTGTGAATTGTAATTTTCTATAAGAAAGAATTTACACTTCTAACTCATTTAAATTTTTTTCAATAACATTTAAATTAGTATAGACTCATGGAATTTTAACATAGTTCTCAGCTCATAATCCAATACTATCTTTCTTGCTTGCTGAGATTATTCCCACTTTGACCATTAGAAGATCTTTTAGGTTGGTTAGTGTGCTGTTTCAATATGCCACTGTCTTTTTTTTTTTTTTTTTTTTAAAGGAAATCTTTAACATCTAGTATACAAGGCATCCCAGATTGTCTGTACCAGCCCTGGAATCAATAAACTCTCCAAGGCATTCTAGTTATTGCTTATTGGAAGATGATATTTATAAACCAAAATCTGGACATTAAGTGTGTTCATTGTTACTGGGGCCCCACACTTTGTAGCCTCTCTCAGTGTATACAGGTAGGAAATATATGCATGTATACTAGTTCATGTACACACACACATACACACATACACACAGTTCTTAGTATATATTTTTAACAATTATTCCATGTTAATATCTCTGACTCTAATTCAGTACCATAGGTGGTTCACTCTAATTTTCTAATTTTCCATCCTCTTTATTTGCATGTATTTTTTTGGTAATTGTTTTCATTGCTTTTAAAGCCTAATATTATTAAAATATCTTTCATTTTTAGAAGTAGTAATGTAAGTACCCATTTTATTTCTTCTATATCCAAACTAATTATTACTTTTTTGTTTGCTGTAAGAAAATCAAAAAATGAAAAAGAACTTTGTTTCCTGATTCTTACCAGAAATTCACCCTTAATTTGCTATCATTTTTAACTATCACTTTTGCCAATTTTATGTTAAGATAATTTTGATCTTATGTAGATGTTGCAAAAACAGTACAAAAATTTATTCTGTAACTTCTGTTGCTTCCCCTACAGATAACATCTTTGAAAACTATAGTAAAATCATCAAAACCAGTATTACATAATTAACACTTGCACAAAACTATTAACTAAACTCAGACTTTATTGGGGTTTTGCCAGTTTTTACATGCACCTATAGTTTTTGAGCTGTGGGGAGGTGCAGAGTCCTGTGGAATTTTGTCATACATATTGATTTGTGTAGTCACTATGATAATCAGGATACAGAACTGTTCAATCACTCCAAAAAGCTCCTTATTGCTCCTTCATAGCACTCTCTCCCCAATCCCAACTTTTGGCACTCACAGCTCAGTTCTCCATCACTAAAAGTCTGCGATTTCTAATAATTTTATATAAAATGTAATCATGCTGTAGGTTGCCGTTTGAGATATGCTTTTCACTGAGCATAATGCCTTTGGGCTGCATCCAAATTGTTGAGTTTTATCAGATGACATTGGTGTACCAATATTGCTGAGAGAATATGTTTAGTTAAGTAGATGGGGCCCCTCATCCTTAAAAAAGGTACATCTTGCAACTTTTTGATTCTATTTTAACAGATATCCTAGGTTTGAAACCACAAACACTGAATCTCTCTCTCTCCCTTTTTTTTTTTTTTGTAGTAAACTCAAGGGATTTGACTAAGCTAAATGGTTTTAATTTCCTTTTATGATCTAGAACCTTATAAAAATGATTTTAAAAATAATGCCCAATAGGATGTAAGGTATTTAAGGCATGCAATAAATTCTGTAGTTTTGCTCTTCAGATATTGTGCCTCTATTTACTCAAGGTTGTTTTGCTTCACCGCCCCACCCCCCCCAAAATAATTACTTTAGTCTGATAATGGCACTCTGAGGAGGGCAGGGTTAGGAAAGCATAATATCTAATGAGGTCAAAAATAATAACACATCTTCTAGCTTTGGAGATGCTACGTGGCACAAGCCAGGCTAATTAGAGTCAACATACTCACTTCTGGGATTTGTGTGACGATTGACAAGAAGAGAAATTTTGTTCTGCTGAATTCTTCATACCATAATATGGAGGCAGCCAGTCTAGAATGAAGCTACCCAGAAGAAAGCAATACTGAGAAATGGAGAAAAAGCAAACCCTGCTAACACCATTTGAATATTTAGATCTGGCCACTTTGGCTATGAATTAATCCTTTTGGCTGCTCTGTGAAAATGAATATGATCCCTTTAAAAATTTTTCCTTTGCCATCTGGTACCATGCAAAACTCTATCAGTAGAGGGCGATAGAGAGGCTCTGCCGAAGAAAATGGGATTTTGCTTCCTGGAGCCTGTGTGCTGACTCTGCAGGTTCCTGCAGCAGAGGTAGCTTCTCTAGCACCCAGCCCCTCCAGTGTACATACCTTCCTCAGAGCCCAGCTTCTGCAGTCCTTCCCCACAAGACAGTGTTAAAGCAGAGTCCTCTAGTGAGATGCCTCACCATGAAATTTTCTAGCACTCGGGAGGGCTAATTTCAAGCATGAAACGAAGGAGGACTTTCAGAAAATTCTATGGGCACAGCACTACCATGACTTCTAGTGAGTCAAGGCCATAGCGTCTCCAAAGAGCTCTGGATCTCAGCCTTGGGTATCAGCTTTTCCTTGGGTGCTCAATTTCCCTCACAGGAGTGGTGGCTGCTCCTAGATCTGCCATTCTTACATTCTTTAGAGTTCTTTTTACTTCTTATTAACCAATCCCCTCCTACTCTAATTCCCCGTAATAGTTAATCATTCCTTATATTAAACTGTCCCTGTTCAAATTACTATGTGGTTTCTTTCTCCTGATTGGACCCAGATTGATATGCCAAGCCTGAAGGCTGAGACTCCCTTGGACTTCTCAATTTTATGATCTAATAAATTCCATATTTTGCTGATGTTGGCTTGAGTTTTTGTAGCTAGAACTAGAAAAGTTCTGATACAACTGTGATGCGTTAAATTAATAGGAAGGCTAATATAGAGAATATTATTTTAGAAAGCTGAGTAAGTATATTTTTTAAAGATAGACGATATTCAAACACTTTAAACACAAATTCAAATTCTAGTAAATTTTTTTTCTCAGCTACTTAGGAATCATATTATAATGAAAACTTGGAATTTGCTCTAAATTATATCTATGTGTGTGTGTGTATGTTAGGTAGAAAAGTAAACTGTGGGTACATTTTACAACTTTGATACAAGAACGTATAGGTTGGTGCAAAAGTAATCACAGTTTTTGCTATTACTTTTAACGGCAAAATCTGTGATTACTTTTGCATCAACCTAATATTATGAGAGATGTGTTTCATGAAGCATACCTCACCACATCCAGGGGAGAGCCTTTTTTCCAGGGAATGCAGGGAACTCTGTGATGGTGAATCAATGTAATCAAGTAAACATTAGGCAGTTAATGCACGTATATTGATCCAGAGACTATTCAAGATGAACATGTGTGAGTGCATGAGGGAAGATTTAATGCATTAATAAGATACAAGTACAATAAGCTGAGTGTACTTAAGCAAAGAAATACCACAAGTTACTTTTAGTTTTGGCTTTGTGTTTTTATTATTTTGTGTTTTCTCCTAGATTATTTGTTTTTTGTTTGTTTTTATCATATTACATTAACTGAAAATATCTCCCCTATTTGAGGAAAAGACATAAATTTTGTAGTCATGTTAAATATATAAAATAACAAAATTTGGAGGTCTCACAAAGATACTCTCCAAGTGAGAAAACAGCATACAAATAAATAGTCTTATTTCAGATTCTGATTGCCAAAAAACAGGAAGGACAATCATAATTTGGATATGAGGATTTAATAATTGTTGCTTATCTACCAATTTCTAAATAATTAAAATGACAAGAAGAAATATTCTAGGTGGAATCTGTCACTAAAGTCAGATTGATAATACTTTAAAACTTAAAGAACCATTGACGAAAACCCAAATGAGCAGGGTGTCAACTCTAATTTGTTGGAATCTACAACCAATATACAGCATGTTGCCTTTCAGAGGGAGAAAAAGGAAGGGAATAGAAAATAGAGCCAACACAGAGAGAATGATGAAGAAAAGGCATTAGATTATTACTATATCTTCTTGCCTCCAGAATAACATTGATTCCTATATATGAACTTTGCATAAATTTCTATATCCATGCACACATCGATTCTGAGACAGATGCCAATTTCGAAAGCATTGAATTAGGAAATACTGTAATGTGGAATGGAAGAAATGTAGTGATGAGGGGTAACATTCTTCTGTTTCCTAGAGGGACTTCCTTGGCACAGGAGATTATCTATAATCTCCACAAAGGACTTTCACTGATTAAACAGTGTTCCTTTTCCCCAGTCATTATACTTCTCAAGCTGCTGTTTAAGGGGGATAACCCAAAAGGTCCATGAGGGTGTACCTTTATTTCATCAGTTGCAGAACAATATCACACCAACCAGTGGAGATGCAAAGAGAGTGCGTGCCTGGGTGCAGGCTCAGTGCTACTCATTCAAAACATTACATAATTGAAATTTTCTAAAACATATTGAAGAAAATGTTTACATAAAAGAATTAGCAGGCTGGGCACAGTGGCTTATCCCTGTAATCCTAGCATTTTGGGCGGGTGGACCACCTGAGAGGAGACCAGGAGTTCAAGACCAGCCTGGCCAACATGGCAAAACCCCATCTCTACTAAAAATACAAAAATTAGCTAGGCATGGTGGTGCACGCCTGTAATCCTAGACATTCGGAAGGCTGAGGCAGGAGAATCTCTTGAACCCAGGAAGCGAGGCTGCAGTGAGCTGAAATCATGCTACTGCACTCCAGCCTGGGTGACAGAGTGAGCCAAAAAAAAAAAAAAAAAAAAAGGAATTCGCAGTAACACTTTGAAGACGAAAGCATATTTTAACAGCATTGTATACAATTACATTTGAGGATTACTCTTTCTCCCTTTGTACTTTATTAATCATGTCACTGGCTTTATAATATTATAAAAAGTGTTCTGAAAACTTTAGAAAAATAATCTTCAGTGGCATACAAAATCTCTATTTCACTCTTCCACTTTAGTATTTCAATGGCATTCAGATATCCTCTTGACAGATATAAACTGCATTATAACGGCCTTACACAGCCCCTTTTGGTTGTCTGAAACAACTCTTACAAATAGCAGAAATGGTAATAGAAAACAGACACTATGTTGAAAATAAAGATATAACACAAAGGATTTTGTCCCTCAAAGTTCCAGAATATATAGTTTCATCCCCTCTCTATGATATATTAATACACATGGATTGTTTGATTAAGTCATTTCCTCTGGGCATGAGAAATACTGTTCCCTAAAGAAGATAGCAAGTTATATGACAACTCTTCTTAGTCATTGCTTCATATTCCTAAATAAATCACAAAACTTTCTTCTCAGGTGATTCCTCAATAAATTCTCTTAAAAATTGTCCTATTTATATCTCCATAATTTTGCTTTCCTTGTCTTGTATTATGCTTATAATGAATCATACATTCTGAAATGGAAGGCTCTGCTTCTTGTGTGCGTGTTTTTGGCAACACGTGGTGTACCATGAGCAGTGGATAAATATTAAGGAAAACACACTTAGGGACTACTCATATTTTCTTTTCTATGTATGCATAAGAATATTCTATTTTTGTGACAGGAAATACTCTGATCTCATTCCCTCACATATTTTATCTGAGATTTAAAAAAGAGTATACACAAACCGAGGGTCATCATTTTGAAACTTTTAAGGCATGTTTAAAAATAAAATGTGGGCCAAGTGAGCTGGCTCATGCCTGTGATCCCAACATTTTGGGGGGCTGAGGCAGGCGGATCACCTGAGGTCGGGAGTTCGAGACCAGTCTAGTCAACATGGTGAAGCTCTTTCTCTACAAAAAGTTAAAAAATAGCTGGGCATGTTGGTGGGCACCTGTAATCCCAGCTACTCCGGAGGCTGAGGCAGGAGAATCATTTGAACCCGGGAGGTGGAAGTGGGAGTGAGCCAACATGGTGCCATCGCACTCCAGCCTGGGCAACAGGGCAAGACTCCATCTCAAAAAAAAAAAAAAAAAAGTAAGTAAGTAAATAAAATGTATGACAGAGTTTACCAGATGCCATAAATAGAACTAAAAGAAATGAGATTATCCTATCCTTTGACTATTCTGTGGGAAATAAGGTTTAAAATTTCTACTCGCCCTGTTTCTGTTTTTTTTCAGGCTATGTTTTAGGAATTCAGTAACTTACCAGCCCCACTGTTTCAAAATCATGGCCAGAAATCAAAGCATACCTCTCTAAGAGAAAAATCTTTTAAGATCTAGAGGCAAAGGCTTGCTTAACTCTGTTTCTTTAAGGATTCTTCATCACAAAAGCTTGTCGTATATGAACAATTTGAATTATCACTGGAGTTTTTCAAGCTATACATTTTAGAGTTATTTCAGACTCAAATATGTGCATTAAGCTTACTATTTAGACAAATCTAAAGCTAATAAATTTCGTGCTACTTCATGTTTCTACAAGTAGAGGGTAGTAAATGGTGTGTGCTCTAACATTTATGACCTCCTGCTAACATAAAATTTCATTAAAAAAATTTATTGGTGTTATATAACTGGGAGCTAACTTTGCTTCTTTTATATCTGTCAACTCTCTATTTATCTTATTGTCTTTAATTTATGATGCCAGAAGAAAATATTACCCTATTTCAACAAGAATTTCTTCAGTACTGAAAAACAATGGATTCCCTGCATACAGTGGCATTTTTGAGCCTAATTAAATAATGACAGGGAGTTAAAACAAGTCCCAGTATTAGTTGACGGGGGCAATTTGTTGATGTTCTTCAGTGGTGCATGACAGTAAGATCTGACAGAGCTTCAAACTGTACTACAATAAATCAACTTGATGATCTCAGATTTCTAAAACAGGAAATATACCAGCTCTTTGGGATCAGATATTTCCTGAGAAAATAAAGTCAAACTGAGAGAGTGTGTGTAGAGAATACTGAGATGATCGAGGAGAGAAACTGCTTGAAGTAAGAAGATTTTTTTTTTTTTTTAATAAAGGAAAAAGAAAAGGAGAGTCCATAGGCTGGAATTCAGTGATACATTTTTTTTTTTTGAAGTTTCAGACAAGCTATTGTGACAAACACAAGGAATGAAAAAAATTTTAAGAGATATTGCAATAAATTAAGAATGGTAACATATTCTAATATCGTCCAAGAAACTTCACTGGATTAAGGAAAATATTTATTATTACTAAGCCATGTTTCTTTAAAGCAGTCTATGCTATGAGTAGACAACGTGTTGCTTGGCTTTTATATTGGTAACGTGGGATACTCCATTTTTCTTCCTTGTCCTTGATTTTAGGATTTTTTTCAGGACCAGTATTTTCTGAATTCTCTTAATCCTGACAATCGTGTTTAATTTGAAATATAGTTTTTAAAACTGTCAAAACTTTAGATTTTTATTGGAGTATGACATTCTATTTTCTAATATTGGTATTATTGATTACAATAGTGTTTCAAGCTCATTTAAAAAAAAAAGCTTAATTGTTAGGAAAATTAGAATTGCCATCACATTTGTTCCCATTATCAAAATTCAAATGTCATCACTAACAATTTTGTTGTATATTTCTGCTTTTTGCTATACATCTTCATGAACACAACTTTTTGAGTTTCATTTTTACCTCTTTGTAACTCAAACCTGACCACATAATTGAACTAAAAAGCACAGTTCTTTTCATTAGGCTGGCTCTTATGCTCCATTAAAGGATAACTCAAATCTTGTAACTCAAATCTGACCACAGTTCTTTTCATTAGGTTGGCTCTTGAGCTCCATTAAAGGATACACAATGCACAACTGGACATTACTGACCACCTCCACCTTCACTTGGGAAATTCTCATTTTCTATCAAGACATTTGAATTTTTTTTGCCTCCATGTCTGCATTTGTACTAGTCAAGATAGGCTAAATTATGCTGCACTAACAAGCGGTTCTATAACAAAGATTATTCCTGACTTACACTAGTCCAACGTGGGTCAGCATGGTCCTTAGCTCATTATGTCACGGTCACTCAAGCACCTCAAGATGTGCTTCCATGATCCCATGGTCATGGAGAGGGCACATGATGATCCCAGTTGTGGCACCCAAAACTTCTACGTGGAAGTGGGACACATCACTTCTATTCATTTTTCATTAGCCAAAGCCAGTTACATGGCCATGATTAACTTTAAAGGAGGGGAGAGATCTAATTGATACAATTCGCTTTGTGCCTGGAGAGCAGAGTCGTGGAAATATTTGGTGAACACCTTTAATAACTATTTCAGTATTTTAACACATGTAATTTCTTTCTGGGGGTCGCTTTTCAAATGTTTTATTTATTTATTTATTTTTCAGATGGAGTTTCACTCTTGTTGCCCAGGCTGGAGTGCAATGGCACAATCTTGGCTCATTGTAACCTCCGTCTCCTGAGTTCAAGCAATTATCCTGCCTCATCCTCCCAAGTAGCTAGGATTAAAGGCATGCACCTCCCTACCTGGCTAATTTTTTATATTTTTAGTAGAAACAGGGTTTCACCATGTTTGTCAGGCTGGTCTCGATCTCCTGACCTCAGGTGGTCTACCCTCCTCTGCCTCCCAAAGTGCTGGGATTACAGGTGTAAGCCACCACACCCAGCCACTTTTCAAATCTTAATCACTTCATAGAAAGCAATATTTTACATTTGTACCTCTTACATTTACCCTTAAATACGCCTTCTTGCTCAATCTGAATATGTTATAGCAGCAGAATTTATAACACTGGATGGACTTATTGATGATAAGTCCATTCTGAAAAACAAAAATGTAAAAGCCCTGAACAGATGCCCACAATGTGGACATTTAGTTCTAACCTTACCTACTTTTTCAGACAGCTGCTCTTATACACCATATCATGGAGTTCTCTCCTTTCTATGATTCTTTATTCCTTTGCTGGATTAAAAAGTGTAAGGACACAATAGGTTTTGACCAGCACTGGATTCTCAACCTGCTGCATATGCCTGCGATTTGGTTCTTACAGCCCTTAGTGACAACAAATGTTTACTGATTAATGGTTAAAAGCCTGATATATTTATTTTTAGAACAGGTTTTAATTTTTTCCAATGTAGTTCATGAAGAGCAAAATCATATGTGAAACAGTCACACTAAACTTGGCTGAACACAAAAGGCTATGACTACACTGCCTGGAAGAATGCTTATTCGATATTCCCTAGACTAGCATATTTCTCAGTAGAGACAAGAGCATATACTGTAGCCATGGAAAATCTGGAGAACAGAGCACTTGAAAATACCATTTATACTACATCAAACTTGAGCCCACTCAGGCAATGTAAATCTTTCCCATATGTGATGACTACTTGTTGTCCAGCTTCCAGCTCTAAAGAGACACTGTAAATATCCCAAATAGTCCTTTTAACTCCTACCAAGAGTCTGTCTTTATGCTTGTGGTTGAAAGAACAGTTCTCTAATAAATAAGAAAGAAATTTTTTTCACTCTGGAAACAGCAAAAGGATATAATTGTATATTTCAGGTATAAATTAAAACCCAATATTTCAGAATGGGTCTAAATTTAAATAAAAATAAGTTTCCCTTAAAACCATAGAGACAATCAAACTAAAAAGACAGCCAAAACAATCAATCTTGAATTATAAATTGGATCCTAAAATTCTCAATGTTTTCATGCAAGATATAATTATTGGAACCATTTTCAAAGTTTCAAATCAAGATATGGTGTGAAAAAGAATGATTTGTGTGCTACATGGGATGTGAGAGACAGTCTGAGAGGTATAATATGTCTAGTAAATTGTCAAATTTCCCAAGGCATTTAGATGACTTAAAGCAGTGCTTTCCAAAGTGTGGTCCATGGACCACCGGCACCATAATCACCTGGAGTTTTGTTAAAATGCATATTCTGGGACCCCATATCAGACCAGTTGAATCAGAGACTTAGGGCCTAGGGCCCAGAAATCTGCATTTTAAGTTCTTCAAGTGATTTCTGCACTTAATTTAAAAAATGTAATATACACAAGTTTATTGAGAGATGAAAAGAGGAAAGGATATTTAAAATCAGGGCATTGGAAGACAGTCCAAAAACTTAGGCAATGACTAAAGAAACATTCTTACTTAGATCTTACAGCTAGGAGATGAAGAAATCCAATAGTCTTAGAAGAGAAAATATCATACTGATGGTTGAGTAGGACTTCTCAGGAAGATTCTAATATATCCTTAACATTGTCTCTCAGGGAGAAGGCAATCGTAATCTCCAGCAACAGTTTCTACAGTGAAAGCACTGGAATGGTTGGCATCAACTTCTCCATTCCTCTAAGACCATCTGTTAGTCTATCATGAAAGTCAAAAGTCTGGAACAGGATAGCCTTGAAGAATACCTGACATTCTCTGGTTTGCAATACCTATAATATGCTTTTCTGTACCACCACTTGGCTCTCACTGCCAACTCAGTTTTGCTTCACACTCTGTAGCATCAGATGTTGGTTCTATTATAAGTTGAGTTTTTGCTTTTCTTGGTGCCTTTGTACCCATCTAATACCCAGTGCTCAATGAGCCTGCATCTTTCTTGCCATTTCACTCTTAAGAGTTTTAGCCCTGAACTCCACCCAATCTGCTGAGTGATCTCCCTCTTTAAAAAAAGAAAAATAAAAAGTGTGCCTGGTCTGTTTAGTGTTGACTTTTCTTTGATTTTCTGCAGCGTTTCTATGACATCTATGGGCATGCATCTCTTTGAATCTTGATGTGTTAGTCAACCTAGACACTCTCCAAATCCCATCTTTATTATTATTTTTTCTTTAATGGAGGTTCCAATACATTGGCATGATTAATTAAGTTATTGACCAGGGGTAATTAACTCTGCCTTCAGCCCCTCTCCTCTCTGGAGGTTGAGTGTTGGGACTGAAAGTTCCAGCCATCTAATTATGCCTTGGTCTTTCTGGAGACCAGATCCTATACTGGAGATATCTAGGGGCTCCAGCCGCAAGTCATCCTATTAGCACACAAAAGACACTCTCATAACTCTAGAGATTCCATGGGTTTTGAAAGCTGTGTCCCAGGAGCAAGGAACAAAGGCCAAATATGTATTTCTTGTTATGCCACACCCTCAGGAAAACAGAAGCCATTTTCCTTTCTGTTCTTATTCTCTATGGAGCTCATATCTTAGAGCAGATGTTACTTTGTGGGAATCTTAGCTGTACTTTCAGAACTTGGGTAAAGATCATTCATTACTAGTATGGCTTTACTTTATAAGGCACTTTCAGCCAAGCAACAGTCCTTTTGAGTGATTTATAAAAATTTCTGCATTTGCTTTATGTCACTTAAGATAACACTGGTAAGAAGCGGAAAGATTCTTAGAGACCAGAATTTGGATAAAATATAAACTAACATCTGAAGCCCCATTAAGTTGTCTAAAGTAGAGATTCTCCTGTAAGATTACATTTTTATTCCCTAATCCTCTCATCTCTATGGTCAAGACCTAATCAGGTCAAATCCTACATTTCATATTTCAAGCTTTAAAATACCTCCAGCTTCAAAGAAAAAAAGTATACTTTAGACTTTTGATAAGATTATAAACCATTATTATCAACCAAAATTTTTAATAGCAAAACAGACAGCTAAAAATAATTGGTTTAAGTTTAAAATACAATTTATGTAGAAGAAATAGATGTTAGTCTATAAAATCAGGTGTATAAGATATAACTTCCTTATTTTTTACATTCGCAGGTGGCAGAAACTTAATTTTGATTAACTTACTTTCCTGGGTATCATCTGATGTCAGGGTTACGTGTCTTGGGTCGGGATGAGGGGGAATCTAGTCTGTGGTCATCATCTCCTGTACACATCGCCATCGCCATCTCTAATATGCTGGCTTCCTCATCCATGTCTGTTCCTGGAGTCCACAGGCCCTGTGGCTAGGTTTGGGTTTCTCTGGATTTGTCTCTCTCACCACTCCTTCTCTTCCCTTCTTGGGGCTGTATTTAGGGCATGAGGTTAACCTAGAAGGCTGTTTTGGACACAATTGCTTAGATACCCATTTCTAATGACCTGGTACTATGCAGAGCACTAAAAAGTGATTCAAGTTTTACAGCCTCCATGCACTTTACATGGGAAGTGATTGGCAGGTTCCTTTGCTCTTAGATTTTCTCAATGTGATCTGGGTTTTCAGTTCTGCCCCCATGTACCCAGCTCGGGGATACCCAGCATGGTGTGGCAGAACTTGGAGCACTTAGGATCCTGCCATCCCTCAAGAACCTGAGGTCTCTTTGCATCTCCTCTGATTCTGCCTTTGGCTCCATTACCATGAGAATTATTAATATCTGCATTATTTGCTCTTAGTGTAGGATAAAGAAATCTGTTTTATTTTGTTGTTGTCATTATAATTTAAAATTTGAACCCTGAGGTCTTATGAAGTTAGCTTTTGGAAACTCAAAAGCTGTTGCAAACAAAAAATCCAGAACACTTTTAAAAAAATTATCTCTTTTCTTAGGCAATATTAGTCACAAAATAAATGGGATTGGAGCAAAGCCAAATGCAAGGAGGTAGATCATGAGTTACTATCTCAAAATATCTCTCAAATGTCAGCACTGAGTCTAAGTCCCCATCATGTGAAGCAACTGCTGAAACTCTGACAAATGGTGAGGAATCTAAGATAAACAAAGTTTAATGAGTCACCTGAATGGTCATCTGCTTTATTATGAAATCTGAGCAAATAAGAAATGAAATATATGGAGAGCAAAACCCGGGAATATTTTACCAAAAGGGAAGAAAAGCAAGCTCATATCCTTTGCTGCTGTCTTTTTACTGCCTAATCACTCAATTAAATGTGTATTGTGACAGGCTGGACAATCCTTCAGCACATCCTCACAGAGGATATGTCCACATTTGTAACAAAACTAGAGTAATACTGAACCCCCAAACCTGGGATTTGTGGGTGAAACACTGTGCTACATACCGCTCAGACAAATATGTAAGACAAAGCCCCTACCCTCAAAGAGCTTATAGTCCAGCTGAGCTAGGAAAATGGACTGGTCAATAAGAAGTCAAAATGCAAAGTATTGAAAGTCACAGCAACGTTTTGAAAGAGAAGGGATGAAGAAAAGGAAACTGATTCAGAAAAAGTAATGATTCCAGAAAGACAAGATCAAGGAATAGTCCTCTAGTCTGAAAAACTACCTGCATGTGGCAAACCACACAAAGGTGAGAAAGCACAGAAATGCTGAAGCCAGCCATGTATATGAGAAAGTGGGCAGAGTTGTGCAAGTCTGAGGGGAAGGAAGAAGGGAAACATTCAACATTTACTCTAATCAGGTTTGTTGTCCCAAACCATTCCCCCGATCTCTCTCTCTGTGTGTGTGTGTGTGTATGTGTGTGTGTGTGTGTGTGTGTGTGTGTGTGTGTGTGTTCATAAGAGATATAGTATTTCATATTATAAAACTGCCATAAGATCATGTTAATACTTTTTGAAATGCATATCTCTGATGCAAAGATTTGCGTTACTTCAGAAAATACTGTGGGGCATTGGGAGCTGCACTTTGGGGTTGATTAATAAATATTTAATTATTTTGTTATGTATGCCACTAATTCCCATTTCAAGAGCTTATGAAGTTAGCTTTTGGAAACTCAAAAGTTCAAAGTCAAGAAAACATTGTGTGGAAGACTTCACCTGCTAAAATGTAGCTTCTGTGAATGAAAAAGGATGGATTTCTAAGATGTCATTCCTGCTGACAGCTGAAGATGGAGGGAGAAAGGAAGAGAAGGCTCAGGTTTATTTCAGTTGCAGATTTCAGACTTTGCAATGTAATTAATACTCCAAGAAGTTGCCAGTATGGCTGCAGGTTCTTACAGAGGAAACACATTCTAGAGTTGCTATGTGATCGTTGATAAGTAACTTAACTTAGTTGGACAGTTTTGGTCATTACAGAAATATGTGGGGCTTAATTACAAGATCGTTAAGACCCCATCCAACTTCACAATTATATGACTTATGCAACTTCCATTTACAAGTAATTAATGAGTTAATTAAGGAAATGAAATAAGCCACAGATGCTAAGAAAAAGCCAGGTCCTCTTACAGAAATAAAGGTAGTAGTGGTCTCTGAGAGAAGCACTAGCAGAGACACTAACAATAACCTTCCAAAAACCCATACTGGGTATAAGAAATGATGGTCACTTTATCTTCCCTAAGTGACAGGCAGGTGTCACTTTGGAAAATTGATTTATGACTCTAGGGTAGAAGTTACAGTGAAATAATATTCCTGGCACATGTTTAAAGACCTTTAGTCATTACTTTGAAATATTTCCACTTAAATTTGACAACGGCACTGATGGATTCTTAAATTCAAAGAAAGGACAGCATTCGGCAAATGAGGCAGCCTGGTGTCAAAAAATTTGGGACACGTTACTGGCTACTCCAGTTGCTTGTTTTGTGACACTAAGAATAAATAAAGAAAACCACATATAAACATTGAACAAAGGAAAGTGTTTATTTGCATTATGTAGTTTGTAATTGTCAAAAAGAAAATCAACCTCAGTTTTATCTTTTACTTTTCTTGCTGCCCTTCCTTTCTTGTTTTTTTTTTTGGAATTTCACTCCTGTTGCCAAGGCTGGAATGCAGTAGCACGATGATCTTGGCTCATTGCAACCTCTGCCTCCCAGGTTCAAGCGATTCTCCTGCCTCAGCCTCCTGAGAAGCTGGGATTACAGGTGCATGCCACCATGCCTGACTAATTTTTATATTGTTTTAGTAGAGATGGGGATGTTGGGCAGGTTGGTCTCAAACTCCTAACTTCAGATGATCCACCTGACTTGGCCTCCCAAAGTACTGGGATTACAGGAGTAAGCCATCATGCCTGGCCCATGGTACCCTTTCTTTAAAAAACAAAAAAACAGTTAAAAAAAAAAAGAACAGAACCAGGAGATGATGATTTTATCTAAAAATAAATATAATACCCAATTACCTTTGCTTTACCACCACTTGCAATCAGGCCAAAACTATTGGTATTATCTGAATTTAACTTTACTGTAGACTTCTTCAAAAGCCAAATGAAATAAGAGAATAAAGCAGTCTCTTTAAGAGAAATTGGATTTTGTTTTTATAATGTCTAGTACAAATAGAATAAAATGTTTTCTTTTCAGTGCTGAATGAACAATATACGGGAAATGCTCTGAGCACTGTGGCTGGCACATAGAAGATTTTGACATACGTTATTCATTACTGACACCCTGAAACTGAGGCTTAGAATGATTAAGTAACCCATAGGATGACACATGTAAATGCACCAAAGCTGGGCCTCAAATTCTGAAATTCAACTTTACAGCCTCTGCTCCTGTCCATCTACTAAGGATGTACTGAAAAATTGGTGGAGGGGGGTATAAATATATCCATCTATATCTATGTATCTATGTCTAGATAGGAAAGTAGGTAGATAGAGAGATAGATACATAATCACCTTCAAATTGCCAAATGTATAGAGGATGGATTGTAGTAGCAATGGATGGGAGAGGGGACAGTAGGTTAACAAGAGGGAATTAAATTCTGAGCAAGACTGTGGCCATGGAAATAAAAAGGAAAAATGCCAAGAAAATGGTTTCTAAAATTCTAATTGGCACCTGGTTGTATAAAAAGTGATGAAGGAGATGAAAGATGGAAGGCAGGTTTGAGTGAGGGAAAGACATGGAGTTTGAAGCACTGGAATACCATAGACAGCTTTGAATAGGAGGCCTCGGCCAGCAGGGAAACTGTCTGAGGTTGTGCAGGCTGAGTAAGGTCTGGAATTCAGCTCAGTTTGCTGCCAAGCCGAAGATCCTGATGTGAGAGCATTGTGCATCTGGAGGAAGGGGATCTTTGTTATAACTCGCACAAAGGGTAGAAGAGCCTTGCTGAACAGATATCTACATTGGGCTTTAAGATGAAGCTATAGGCCTATATGATATTTTCCAAGGAAGGAAAACTAAAGGAGGAAATGAAATAAACACAGACACTGGAACCAAGAAGGTGGGAAGAAGACAGGAGCCCTCTAACAAGAAGGAAGGAAAAAAAGCCTAGAGGAGAGACAGAGCCATAGGCTGGTACAAGATCTCTAATATCAAAAGACAGAACTATTTCAAGAAGAGCATGCGGGCAAACAGTATAGATGGCAGAAAGAACAGAAGATGAAGACAGTGATAAAAAGCTGTTGGACTGAACCGTTAATTCAGCCATCATGAGCAAACTCTGAGAGGTCATTTCAATATTGTGGTAGAAAGAACGCCAAATTGCAAACGGTTATCAAGTCAGGGGGAGGCAAGGGAGAAGAAACAAAAAAATATAAATTTTTCTTGGCACCAGGAAAAAAGAACATGGTTGAAAAGGCTGAAGGTTTGTTTCATGTGGCAGAGGCCTGAACATTGTTGTGCACTAAGGGAAAGCAAAGGTGCAAGTAAAAGGACGTAATTTATGAAGCAAGTCCTGGTTCCATCTTCATAAATATTTTGTTTAAAAGTTCCATAAACACCAATGGCCCAGGAAATGCTTTAGCAAATACTCATTAACAAAATGACAGCTATTTAAAAATGTTCCCATAGCTATCATATGTGTATCACTCCTTAAGAATAAAGTCTGGCACAGAATCGTGACTGTTTTCTTTAGTATGAGAACCCTTTCATTCCCTGGGGATTTTCAGAGAATGGGGTACATGGCTGACCTCTTACTCAGACAGAAGGAAATTATGCTTTCACTTCCTTCCCCTTTATGTATTTTTCACCCAGTCATTACTTCTGGCTGGATATAGATATTAGACTGAAAGCTTGGAAGCCAAGGTTCTAGACAAGTAATATTTCGGGACTTAGTTCTGCTATTCTTTTTTTTTTTTTTTAAAAAAAAGAGTGATCAGGACTCACTAATTTCCAAGTCATTTCAGTTTTGAAATAATCAAATGAGCAAAATCATACGTAAAAGAATGATTATCCTAATTTTATTCAAGAGGAACACACTGAAATAATGTAGGTCCCCAACAATGGGAGCCATGTTCTATTATGTACAGTATAGCCACAGAATGGAAGAATATACAACAGTAAAATGTTTTTTTCAAAGTTGATATAAAACAAATTTTGACTGATATAAAACAAATGTTCACAATGCTTACAGCAAAAGAAACAAAACAAAACAAAAATAAAAAGGTGTAGAATAACAGTTGGGACTTTCTCGTCCTCCAAATTCACTTTCTGAATTATTGTTGACTGTAGATATCTGATAGTTTTTCTTCTGGCAATTTAGAGTTCCAAATTACTGTTTACTAACAGCAATTTCATAATTTATTAAATGGCTTTGCTCAATGAATCATTCATGTTTTAGCATAATTCACAGTAAACTAAGTGACAAATACTCCAATAATCAAATATGAAATAAAACATAGCAGTTTTAGCATCATTTTATTTGTTAATGTCTTTTTAAATTAAGTTTTGAAGGTAATAGTCATTCAACAAATATTTATTGCATGACTCAGTTATTAATACAAAAAGAACCTTGGATTCATATCACCTCTTAAATTGTCCAGAAGCTCCAATTTAGTATGGTTAAACAAAGGTCAATATATAGGAAGATACTTGAGTCAGTTTAAGCATCTTTTTCCCTGAGAGACTGTAATTGAAAGTGAACTAAATGTGGATTTTTTTAAAAGAACAAAGCAATTACCTTTTTCTCTGTTCAACAACTTCAGAAATGTCAATAGCTTCGCTCCCCGTCCACAACCTACAGCACTAAGCTTGACAGCTCCTTGGGAACCATAAGTCTTGCTCACTGAATTCTACTTTATAAGGGGCTGAATTCTGAGGCTTCTGGAGAATTCTCATAAGGTTGTGCTAAGAAGGACCCTTATAACATGTTATCAGTGAATGCTAACATGCATTGATTCATTTAAATGAATGTTTCCTTTTCCAGGTTTAAAAAAGTATCTTTCTAAATTGAAATTTTCCTAAATTTGTATTCATAATGACACTGACATTTTAGGAATTTTAAATTTAGATGTAAATTAGTATTAAATTAGTATACACTGACATTTCAGGAATTTTAAATTTAGGTCTAAATTAGTACTAAAGTTCTAAATTTCAAATAAATATTCTCTAGTATGTCTAATTTCCTATTCAGGTATGAACATGAACATTAAATTTCAATTAAAATGAAAGAGTCAAGTGAGGAATAGCTTCACTGAACTGACTTAAAATAGTATATTTTCAATTTAAAAGAGCTGTGTTTCAATTGGAATAACATTTCATCTTAAAATAAGTCATGCCACCTAACTGAAAGTAGGAAGCAAAATTAAGCACAAATTCTAGACAATTTTTTTTTTTAATTTGAGACAGAGTCTCACCTGTTACCCAGACTGGAGTGCAGTGGTGTGATCTCAGCTCACTGCAAACTCCACCACCCCGCCGGCTTCCAGCGATTCTCCTGGGCAGCTGGGATTACAGGCACAGGCCACCACATCTGGCTAATTTTTGTGGTTTTTTTTTTTTTTGTTTTTGTTTTTAAGTAGAGATAGGGTTTCACTATGTTGGCCAGGCTGGTCTTGAACTCCTTACCTCAAGTGATCCACTCGCCTTGGCCTCCCAAAGTGCTGGGATTACAGGCGTGAGCCACCAGGCCTGGCCTAGACAATTGTTTTAGACAAAGTCATCAAACATATGCATATCCCAAATTCACTGTTACAGACAAAAGGCAATCTCTAATTCATTGTTTCAAACAGGAAAGTTTGTCATATATGCCATCCGATGTTTTAATGCTTAGGAAAAATTTCTACAGTGAGTAGGTGAAACTTGTATTTTTTAAAAAATTAAACAAAAATGGACTCAATACAAAAGTCTTCACAATGTGATTCCAAATAAAGTTGAATTATCAAGTAATTAGGAAAGGAATTAAAGTTGAAACTTAGAATTGCCCTGGACTCAGCTTATACTTAATATATGTATGTAATATATCCAGTTTTATTTTTTTCTTTTGTAAAGTGGGATCAATAAAAGTGACTACTATCATTGTCAAGATCATTGGGAAATCAGTGATTTGTTTTGCTCTAAAATGCACAACATAAAAATATTAGAAGAAAACACACTGTCATATATTGTGCTGCTAAATTCATTGTACATGGTTTATAAAATTGCTTTGTAGTGTTTTTCAGCTTAAAAGAACTTGAAAGTTAGAATGCAGTTCAACAAATCAAAACAATCACTGAGAAAATCAACCTAGCCTTATCCATTTTTTTCTTAAGCATAATCTCCACACAGAAGAATTGAATAAACTAGAAGATAAATATTTATTTTTCCTTTTTTCTAACTCTTTCCTACAAAGCATTATTACCCTGTTTCTCAGCTATGCATACATGTGAGCAGCATGAATGTGAATGGGACTAAAATAAAATACGTAGTGCTTGATTAATATTAGGTGTACCCCTTGAGATTTGTTTAGTCACCGATTCCTTGACACATACCTCCAGTAATATTATAAAAAGAAGAACAGCACTTTCTGTGGAAGATGCAGTAACACATTACTTATTCCAGAACTACTTCCATGGCAACCTCTACTACAGAACACAACTAAGAACTTGGACACAAGCCAAATGTCTCCTGAGCACCCAAAATAGATATCACTGTGTCTATGTCCTTTGGCACATGCACATTTCTCCTAAGAGAATCTCTTGAACCCTCAGATAAAGTTATTGCCTCTTGTTCTATCCATAATGTTTTATAAACTTGTTTATTTTCTGGTGTTCTTGCTCACAGCACAAAATAACCATGAGGAGGTGGTTGAGGTTGAAGGGAGTTATTAGACATATGCAAGCTGTCTACACCAATAAGGAAAGAGGTCACTCAACAATTTGGAAGGTGGACACAGGGGGGAAGAATGTCTTATAAAAATAATACAATAATGCAAAAAACAGTGATTATGTGACCTTTGGATCTAAGAATTAATAGTCTTATACACCATGCAATGTATTATTGCATTATAAAAGAATTCTATAATGCATATCCATGAGTAATGCTGAATAGTTAGGGAAACATTAAATTGCATTTAGTCCCCTCCTGAGAGAGTTCAAAATATACAATGGATCTCAGAAAGAGAATGATCCACAAGTGGCTAAATTCTCTCAAAAACTTTTCAAGTTCTCGGTGGTAACAGTTTACATTTTGAACTTTACTTTTTGGAAAATTCACATATATTGAACCCCATAATGTTCTCCATTGTCGTTTTATTGACCAATAGAAGATATTATATACTAGCTAGCCAGGGCCTTGGGGAAAGAGTGACACCTGGAATGCTAGAGTACACAGGGATTTTTTTTTTTTTTTCTGTGCCACATTGAGCTATTCCCCTTCTGCTCTGGAAACCCCTCTATGGCTCAGTGACTTGAAATCTTTTTGCAAATGTCACTCTTCTTAGAAATGTTGCTCCATTAAGGTGAATAAGTTTAAACTAAGGCAAGCTTTATTCAAAAAAGAAAAGCAGACTTACTAGAATTAAAAAAAATACTAAGGATTAAAGAGAAGAAAGGATTAAAGTTAACAGCTAAATATAGAAGCAAACTGGAGGCAAAAACCCCAATTCAAAATAACTGTTTTTTCCAGGTCAGATCCACTAAGCTGTGGTGAGTCTAGTGAGCTTTGACTGAGTCAATTAAAATGCCTATACTGCCCTACCTAGGTTCTCTTGTCTGATTGGCTCCATATTAGTTCTATATTTCAAGTTTAAGATTCATTAAGCTCTCCCTCTCGCCCAGTCAAGAACATTCTGTACATTCTGCAATGCTAAAGTGTATCCCTCTTTATCCAACACAAACAATAAAACACAAAAATCACACATGACAAGATGCAACAAAGAAACAAACCTAAACTAAGCTTTAAAGTAAAACAGTGCCAACAATCATTTGGTTCCCGAAAACAGAACAAAACAAAGCAAAGCAAAATCCTAGTAGTTTCAAGTATCAGCAGTCACAAAATAATACAGTTAAAAAGCTAAAATATTTTCAAGACTGTATTTCTCTCAAAACAGAGGTGAAGAGGGAAGGGAAAAAAAGGTCAAATGATCACAGAACACTTGTCCCTGTCCCCAAAACAAATGAACCCTGAAGATTTAAATGAGTAAAAACAGTACCTTATAAGTCACTGGTCTGTTCTACGCACAGCTGTTCCCAGTGCCGACTCTTGTTTAACTGTCCACTGCCTTCAGTTTAAAGTTAATTCTTTTGGCAAAAAAGTACAGAGCTTGTCTGGAAAATGCTGTTTGGACACAAATCATTCCTTTCAAAGCAGTGGTAGCTATATTTAAGTTTTCTTGTAGAGGGGGGATATAAACTCTTCCTGTAGATAATTTTCTTTCTCCTCCTTCTCAGACTTAGTCAGTATCCTCCCATCCCATATATTGAAGAAAGAGACAGAGAGGGGAAAAAAACCTACAAGGAAATATACCTTAAATAATGTAGTATTTGAGCATTTAGAAAAACAAAACAAGAAATAAGAACCGTAGAAAGTTCATCAGGACCTTAAATATAATTTAGCCCAGTGCCCTCATTTTGTAGATAAGGAAAGTGAAACCCAGAGAAAAATATGGTTTGTATAAGGTCACTCACATGGCTAGTTAGTGCCACAGTTAACAAATAACCAGGTTTCACAACTCCTGCTTCAATGCTGTTTCCACTACACTAACATACCTGAGGGGAAATGGTTTACCTTTTCCTCTATATCCTTGTATAATAAGCAAAGGAGTTGGCAGAAAGCACTAACACAATTAGGATGTGAGAACTGTCTCAGAGAAGACATTTCCTTTGTATTTAAAATCCTTAATATTGAAAGTTTCCCTATAATCTCCAATTTCTTTGTATATCAGGAAATAATCTTTTTCTTTGCTGATTGTCCAGAATATTTTTACAATTCAAGAGTTGCCATGTTTTGGGGGATGCTAACATCTATTAGTCCTCACAGAGTACTGCTTTAGTAAGGCATCATGCTGTGACAGGTGACAGAGTAGGTGTTCTATCTAGTATCAGTGATACTGCTCCATGGCTCTTCAACTAGACACACATTTGCTATTATCACAAATTCCCACTTTCAGTATGTCAAGATTTTTTGAATACACACATTTGCTTTTGATTATTATTGATTGTACACTTTGTTAAATAAAACAGAGAAGCAAAATAATAATTTTCTTTGGTGTCCTTCATGTATTTCTTACTTATTGGTGAATAAATTATTTTTCTCTAACAGAAGGAGTGATGTTCTTATTATAATAATTTTTAAAATTGCCTTTTTGAAATGTATTCATTCATTCATTTACTTATTTAACAAATATTTATTGAACATTTATAAGATCTATCTCATCCCTCCCATGTGAAATAGTATAACAGACAAGCAATAGAATCCTTGGAAAAGTAGGGAATTTTCAAATAAAATCAAAGGGTTTGCATGGGAAGTAAGGCCAATTCTCTATAACTATTTCTTTATTCATTCTCACACTTCAAACATGTGTCCTCAATTTATTTATATCCTATTGATTGGGTTGCTCCAATCTTAAAACATCCTGCCCAGGTCAAATAATCCAAAATATGAAGAGACCCACATCAAAATCATTCTGGTCAATATTAATTTTCCATTTGATCTGGCTCCTTACATTTTAAAGCAAAATTTACTTTTACACTTTGCAATTCCAAGACACAATGAGCAAATGCTCAGATCATTCAAGGCCCATTTTCAAGCTGCTACCCATTCTTTATCTCAGAAATGCACTGTTTGTTTCTAATAGTTCTCATCTACTTTTAAGGCATCTACTCTTGCCCTGGTCTTTGGCAGAAAGCAGTGTGCTTATGATCAAATAATTATAAAAATGTAATATCTAAAATGACAATTAGATTTTCTGGAATATATTTTCCAAAATGTTGAGAAATTAATGGGCATGATAGCACTTTTCCTATGCTGACAAATAAGCAACACAGATTCAAAACACAAATGTTGAGAAATAAAGTTTGGAAAACCATACTTCATGGTTTTTGACACAACGACAGCACCCTATTTTCCTTTTACTCTCATTTGATTATGTCTATTTGAGCCGTATGCAAAGGTTAAGCAATGTTAATATGTCAAATATGACAAGAGTTGGACACATGGATACATATTACTTTCATTTGCTAAAAATATTCCGTATTTTCCTTTTACTTCTTAAGCTTTACTTTTGATAATGACAGTTTTACCTTTGGTCTGTTAGAAAGAGCAGGAAGAAAATATGAGTAAAAACCTTGAGAGGCAATAGGTCTTGAGAAGACACAGAATTTTACACAGAATGAGTCAAGGTGATTCAGAGGGTTAAGTGGCTGCAAGAAGGAAGGAAAGAGTGAAGAGACATCATGGACAAACAGATTGTTTAGAACAGGAGTGGGCTGAGCCATAGACAAAAGATTATGGGTATTGAATTCAAGAACCAAAGTCTCCTAAAATTGGCTAAACAAAGAAGGAACTAGCAATTTTGGTGACCAGTGAAAGCAATAGGAAATTGGCCTTCAAAGCTACTTCAAAATTCATGGCATGTCTCATCTCTGCCCATTGGAAGGGAAGAATGTGCTGTCAATATGTGATCCAATACAATGTAAAACAGCACAACCATTTTTAAAATTTGTGTCCCCCTCTATTTAGGGTCCTTGGACACATTTCAGGTTGCCCTACTCTGGGAATGCTTTGAATTTCAGAATACTAGTGTAGTTTAGTGGGGAATAGTCACGTATTTTGAAGGTTTGCCCTGCGGTGTTGAATTTCACTGATGGGTGAAATACTTCCAGCAGAGATGAATTCCAGGGCAGGCTATATTAACACAGGCAAGGCAGTCAGAATTCTCTAACTCTTGGTCTCCTCCTCTCAGTTTTCAGGTTTATTATAACACTAGAAGAAGGCTTTTACTAAAAAATCCCAGAGACCTCTTTGGTGCTAACAGTGAAGGGTAATGACTGCATGAACAGCTACTAGATTCTGATATTCTATGCTTTGGGATGTATTTCATTTATGGAAGTTTTTAATAGTCTTAAGAAACTGACACACATCACAGTCTTAAGCATCGACTCTCTTAAACCAATTCCAGCATATGCGTACACCTCTCACAGTGCATTCTCCTCAGAGAACCAGAATCCTCATTCTCCTCCTTGTACCCATGATTTCTCATCTTTCCCATCATTCCTATGCTTCACTGTTGAACAGTTTCCCATGATTACTCTCCTTCATTCCTTCCAGTGGTTTTCCATTATTCTCTTACTTTTCGTTGTCCAGCGATTTCCCATAAATTCCCCTGCTTTAGGCCTACCACAATCTCCCATTGCCCTCAGTATAAATCCAAATGCCTAACCATGACCTCCTAGGTACTACATGATTTAGCTTCAGTTTATCTTCCCTACTGATGAGGTTTGGCTGTGTCCCCACCCAAATCTCATCTTGAATTGTAGCTCCCATAATTTCCATGTGTTGTGGGAGGGACCTGGTGGGAGATAATTGAATCATGGGGCAGCTCCCTCAATACTGTTGTCATGATAGTGGACACATCTCACAAGATCTGAGGCTTTTATAAGGGGAAACCCTTTCACTTGGTTCTCATTCTGTCTTGCCTGCTGCTAAGTGAGTTTCACCATGGTTGTGAGGCCACCCCAGCCACGTGGAACTGTGAGTCCATTAAACCTCCTCTTCTTTATATATTATCCAGTCTTGAGTAAGTCTTTATCAGCAGCATGAAAACGGACTTATACACCTACTGAATATTCTAACCTGCTATCCCATCTGTGTAGAATGTTCCTCCCTCATGTTTTCACAGAATGATCTTTTCTTCATTCAGGATGATGCTACCAAAAGTCACCTCCTCGGAAAGAAGATTTTAAGATTTTCTGACCATTCTGGTTAAGCATCATTTCACCCACATATACCCTCTATCCCATTTTCCCCTTTCATAGCACTTTCCACATATGAAATGAACTTTTGTTCTTCCTTCCTTATTCATCCATTTGAGTAATCAGTTGAAATACGTTTGCTGTGTCAGATCAGAAAGACTTCAGGTTATATAAATAAGATCAGAAATCTAAGATTTAGGCTTTTTGGACCACATTACTCTTAGTATTCAGAAGAGTATTTAGTATAAAACAGGCAATTAGCAAATATTTATTTAATGAATTAATTCTACTTTCTGCATGAGCTGCTATTCTTCTGTCAACAAACATTCAACATAAGTCCATAAACATGAAGGCAAAATCTAATCTACTTCTGCAATTGACTTAACACTGCAAATCTCCCCTTGACTCTAGCAGCTAGGAATCACAGGAAATGAGGAAAGAGCCCCAGCTGGGCCCTGAGTAGTTGTATCTGCATAAGATACCGGTAACCTTTTGAATTGTATTAAAGCAAAGGCCAGATAATATCTTGACTTGCCAGAATATCCTCTGTGGATATATGTACCTAACTAGATATGTGATTACATTTGCTAGAGGTCCTAAAAGCTTCTAGACATCTCCATTATTTCCTGAATTCTACAGTAGTTTCTCTGATTGAAACAACAGATAGCATAGAGTTAAGTCTGTCCTTTCCAGGTGGTTTTAAGGAGATGCCCTCACCTGCCAACTCTTCAGGAGCAAAGGCTAAATCTTTGCACTTGCAACATATGTTTTCTAAATGAGAAGGAGTGAGACCAAATAATTTTGGAGAAGTGCACTCACAGATAATTTAATCTCCCATCTAAGCTCTGCTGCACACTCAATCAGAGCCCTCCAGTGAGCTGTAAATTAGATTTCCTCTCCTGTCTCATGTCCTACTGCTTCCTAATTACTTGTTCTAGTGAGTCAGCCTCTCTGGGTCCTGGGGCCCAGACACATTGTGGGATAATGTGACTGGCTCACTGCGATTCAACTACAGCCACATCAGAGAGGAGGCCATGTGATGGCAAGATAGGGAGAGAGTGATTCTTTGTTAGGAAGAGAATGGCTTTCCCTAAGCGCCATGACAGCCCTCCTCCCAGGACAACCAGGGAGAGGGAATTTCTTGCCTGAGCACTAGTGTCGCTCAGAGGCAAATAACTACATTTAAAGTAACTTCATTAAAATAACTTCATTGAAACAAAAAGTGCTCTTTTCCTATTTCATTTACTATACATTAATCTACATATATAAGTGGCATTTGTTCCATCAATTGATCAAAACAAAAACATTTATTAATTATCTCTATGGACAAGGTCTTCTGTTAGATTATGAAGTTTTTGTAATAATTTCTTGTTACCTCATTGATGATAATATTTCTTTATCCAGAATAAAAATTTTCCCCAGGAAAATAAAGTAAAAATTTCTTTCTTCTTCCTTGAATTTATTGACATGCTTATATTTGTTGAGGCCATATAATGCACCAAATGCTTGGGTACAAAGAAGAAGACTAACTCCTGCCTCAGAAACCATTGTTTTTGGAGGTGGGAGACATTTACAGACTATTGTAGAGGTAAGCACTGCTTTACAGGAGACCATCAAAGCAGCAGGGAATCAAGACAGAAAGTAATCAAGGAAGACTGCCTTAAGGAGATAAAACCAAAATGTCATTTGAACGCAGAAGGAAAGGATTAACACTCCAGGTAGGAGATAGGGTACACTTGGGTCAAGTAGTTCTATAGAGCTGGCATGTAGAACAAAACACTAAGACTGACAGATAAAGTACACAGAAAGGAAGACAGACGAAAGTCAGGCTCAGAAGTTTGGTTTTCATACTCAAGGAAATGGGTATCCATTGAAAGTTTTTAAATAAGGGATATTGAGATTTTAGAATGCTAAGTGAAGAGAAAATTCAGGGACAGGTTGTCTAAAGGACTTTCTATATCACAGTAAGACTCTGTGATAGTCTGAAAGTAGGCAGAAAGGACAGAGAGAAAGAGAGACATGGCCCTAAAGTATATTTTAAAATTACTACAGGTAGGAAGATGTAAGAAGGCAAACTTACTCCTGATAGCTCTATAAGATAATTACAGAAAAATATGTCAGTGTTAGAACTGGATGAAACTAGTGTTTTACAAGAATTCATTATGTAAAAGATTTTTCATACAATCCCTCTATTTACAGATGAGGAAACTGAGGCATATAACTGAAAAGAGTGATTGCAGAATTTGAAATCATATTCTTCTGTCTATGAGGCTCATATACTTTACACTAAACTGCCTGTCTCTTTGAGGGTAGCATACATTTTGGACATTTTTACAAATTGAACAGTGGATGACTAGAGTCAAAGACATTGGAATATAATTTGGCAATATCTTGGATGATTTCATGGGCAGAAAATTAGGTTTTCTAGGCATCAGCATTTCCAAATATGAGATTCAACAATTATATTTGCATGGTTTCTATGAAACTACATGGTTGGCTACTTTGCAAAGTACAAATCCTTCATCAAATTCCTCTTGATAATCTAATTATATTTATGCCTGGAAGTCTTATTCACAACTATACTAGGACAGCCAGTGGAAACTAGAATGAAAGTGAACTTGGCAGATACCCTAGTTCCATCAAATCAAATATTGAGTTTCGAACTACATGGAGTTTGAAGGATAATTCAGTTTCAATGAACCTAGGAAGGCAGGAGGTAAAACTAAGACATTGAATTCAGAAAGAGGCAAATATAGCTCTAAAAAGAGAAAATGCTGAGATTTAAAGTTGAAGTAGGAAAATTTCTTCTCCAACGTATTTTATACTCACTATGGATGACCCCTACTGTCTAAACCTTGACTCTCTGAAAGTAAGAGGAGGCACTGCTGTTAATGACAATGAGATTGCAGCTAAAATCCAAGACTCTTACAGGCAAACTTGGACACATGTCACCCTACCAATGAAGTGAGAATTAATACTGACCTAAAGGTGATGATAGTATCAAGAATGAGGTCACAGGTCTTAGAGCAACTAGCTCCACAGTCAGGAAATTCTTACACAATTTGGGCATGTTGCTCAATACTTAATAACAAAGGCCAGGTTAATAAACTATTTGTAATAGTTCATTAATCATTTTGGTTCCATAGTTTATTTTTATTTAAATTTATTTTTATTTATTTGGTTCCATAGTTTATTTTTATTTAAAAATGATATAGAACAACCAGGCACGGTGGCTCATGCCTATATTCCCAGCCCTTTGGGAGGTCGAGGTGAGTGGATAAACTGAGGTCAGGAGTTCAAGACCAGCCTAGACAACACAGTGAAACCCCATCTCTACTAAAAACAAAAAATTAGCTGGGCATGGTTGTGCATGCCATAGTCCCATCTACTTGGGAAGCTCAGGCATGAGATTCACTTGGACCTGGAAGGTGGAGTCTGCAGTGAGCTGAGATTGCACCACTGCACTCCAGCCTGGGCAACAGAGTGAGACTCTGTCTCAAAAAAAAAAAAAAATGTCTATACCATTGTTCTATAACAATGCAAAATGATGAGACTTCTTTTTTAGAAGACATTCACAGATAACGGGCTGTGATGGTTAATTTTATGTGTCAACTGACTGGGTTTAGTGATGCTCAGATAGCTGGTAAAAACATTATTTCTGACTGCGTCTGTGACCGCATTTCCAGAAGTCATTAGCCTCAGAATCAGGAGACTGAGTAAAGAAGAATGCCCTCACCTATGTGAGTGGGCATAATGCAATCTGCTGAGGACATGAATAGAACAACAGGCAGAGGAAGAGTAAATTTGCTCTCTCTGCTTGAGCTGGGACATTTATTTTCTCCTTCTCTTAGACATTGGCACAACTGGTTTGCAGGCCCTCAAACTCAGACTGAGACTTACACTATTGGCTCCTCAGGTTCTCAAACCTTCAGGCTTAGACTGGTACTACTCCACTAGGTTTCCTGGGCTTCCAGCCTACAGAAGTTTATGGAACTTCTTAGCCACCATAATGGTGTGAGCCAATCCCTCATAAGAGACCTCCTTCTATGTATCTATATATATATATCTCCTTTTGGTTTTGTTTCTCTAAAGAAATCTGACTAATATAGAGACACACAGTGTGTAGTCTCCCATATAAAAGAATATATTTGCATAAACATCATGGCTATGAAATATAAAGATATTGGTAGTAGATGAGTGCCCCCAAGCTATTTTGATTGTTTAAAAAAATAAGCACAGGTTTTTATTTCTTCAATGTGTTCAATGTAGCCATCAGTAAGTCAATATTAATGAACACCCAACTAAATCAAATCTCAGTTCACTTTCCTGCCCTACTCCTGCAAAGTTCTCTGAGGTAAGAACATTCTTTCCTTTCTTTTCTTTCTTTTCTTTTCTTTTTTTTTTTCAGATGGAGTCGCACTCTGTCACCCAGGCTGGAGTGCAGTGGCAAGATCTCTGCTCACTGCAACCTCCACCTCTCCGGTTCAAGTGATTTTCCTGCCTCAGCCTCTCCAGTAGCTGGGGCTACAGGAGTGCACCACTGCATCCAGCTACATTTTTGTATTTTTAATAGAGATGGGGTTTCACCATGTTGATCAGGCTGGTCTTGAGCTCCTGACCTCAGGTGATCCTTCCACCTTGGCCTCCCAAAGTGCTGGAATTACAGAGCATGAGCCACCACACTCGGCCTGACATTCTTTCTTATATGACAAGTTTCCTTACTGGGTTAGGCAAAGGGGAGGATGGGCACCATGTGGAAATCAAATATTCCCAGGTACAGACAGGCAAGATCAGCCAAAGTTAATTAGGTTTCCAGACTTGGTTCTGTCAGCAACTAGCTGTGTGACCTTGGCCAAAACATTTCACTTTCCAGAGACTTTGTTTTCTCCTATATAAAAGAAAAGGATTTAGTAAGATTACTCTGAAGGTTCTTTCAGATGTGAAATTCAACTATTTTCTGAGATAATTATCTCCCATATGTTTTAAATTTGCTTAAGGTTTATTTATGTTTGAGAATTGAGAGATCCGTTGTATTATAAAGAAATTAAAACAGGCAGTTATTGACAAAACAACTGTAATGGTAACAATAATAATGATTTCTAAGACTCCCAAGAATACAAACCTAGGAAGTAAGGAGACATTTATATTGTGAATAATAGGAGGACTATTAGAATTTCCTAGGGGGAAAAAGCATCAGATATAAACTACAAAACCACACTGTGCTGAATAATTTTTAAGCTTACTTGGGCTCCCAAACACACTGAGGATTAAGATTCTTGAGTTCATACAGAAGAGAAGTGTGAAGATGCTCCCCTACACTGTCATTTTTACAATAAGAGTGAATCCCCATTTACAAGGTAGAATGTTGGAAATGAATAGAGGAGGCCCTTCTTTGGTCTGCATTCTTTGACAAGTTCCTACACACACAAACGTGGTTCAGAAAATAATGAAAATAAATTGCTCATCAGTGCTGGGCTATTGGCCAATCCCAAGCTTCAGTGCAAACAAATATAAGAAAGTTGGACTATTTCCTTATATTTATTTTAATTCCTCTTCAACAGAAAGTAATATACATAAGTATATAAGTATATCACATAAAATTTAAAGTTCCTACCCTCTCACCAATACTATTCTTAAAGATTAACCACTACTAACAATTTGCTGTGTATCCATCGAGATATCAAGCTATCTATATCTATCCACATATATGTATACTAATATACACATATGTATCTACAAAAGGGTTTTTGGAAAGAAAACATTATCTTTCTTTATTCCAGTTTTTGCTATATTTATTAAATTTGTTGACATTTTAAAACAAGCAAACGAGCTAAACAATAAATGTATCTTCTTTTCCCATCAAAAAAAAAAAATTTTTTTTCTTCCATCCCTAAACCCTTGGATTTAACTATATGACTTATAAGGTGGTTAAGAAAAACAGGTGCAATGATACATTACTAAGAGTCAAGATGACGAGCAAAATGAGTACCTAATAAATGTTTACTGATTTGAATGAATGGATGAATCACACCAGAGACCCTAATCTCATTAACGTGGGAGAAACTGCCAGGAAATAGCCACATGTGAATGACTTCCCTCATATCCATTCCTCTTTTTATCAAGTATTCAATCATTGATTTTTTTTAAAGTCTTTTCATCACTGATTTTTCATAAGGACATGACTATTTCTAATATGAATACTATATTTTTCATCATCACTATTTGACTATTCAGCAATAAAGAGATCCTTATCCTTCATCATAAATTGAGCTCTGTAGTGTCTCACTCATCATTCCAATCAACACTGTAGGGTCTATTAATCCCAGTACCTTTGTTCAATTTACCTTATGTGAGACTAAGAGACGCTACTATGTTTTATGTCAGCTTAATTTTTAGGTCCAGCAAGAGACCTTAGAAGGATAGAGAAGGACTTTTTTCTCCCCTTCACCAGTGAGTTCATCTTTAGTTGTGTCTTTCTATCATTCTTGATTTTAATTTGTTTGTTAGATTTGAAGAGGCTTTTTTTAGATTTTACTTTGCCTCCTCAACTCAGAAGCATTCTTTTCCTGCTGTTTTATCACTCTGTCTTTGAGCTCATATACTCTGATTTTACAGTTTCCTTAATTCCTTATACAATACACAGCACTGGGTACTTTTGGACAGCTTTAGATTTTCACATTTTTTAAAATCCAATCTTTAGATTGTATATAAAGAAAAATCAAACTGTATTTGCCATGCTATTTTCATTTGCTCTCATCTTTCTTTTTAATTATTTTATTTTTATTGCTAACATTTTGCTATAACATGTTTGCAAGTTGTCATGCCAGTTTATTTCTCTTTGCTAATGGTTAACACAGCAACCACATCTAAACAGTCTATTTTTTTTTCTGGGACTGTGAGGGTGCGTCTCTTTGACACCTTTTCCACCTTGGTAAAACACTGTTTTATCTTCCAGAATGCCTCAAGATTTTCAATTTCAGAGCAGTTCTTTTCCCCAAGAGCCATTTCCAAAGGCCAAGCTATAAACAGAATTTAACAGTGTAAGCATTGCAGCATTATATACACAAACATGCATTCTATTCTGCAGTTCATACATCAGGATCATTTGGCAGAAAAAGAACAAGGATAACAGAGTTTAACTCTGACCAAGAATGTCGTAGTTTGCTAAGAGCCTTTCTCTCTGCAATCACACTTGACCCTTGTTAACATCACCTAGAAAATATTCTGTTCTGCCATAACTAAAATATGCTACTGAAAATGTAAAACATTGTTTCTTTTTTCTTTAATAATTTGCCTCTTTGGGGCAATCTATATGCCAAAGAACAGGTATCATTTTTCTTTTTCCTCCCTCCCAGGTACTCAGTTTGCTTTTGTTGTTGCTGTTGGGAATTCTCTGTTCAAGTTTCCAGGGTTTACGGCCCATACAGACAACCCCTCTTTCTCTTCAACAGCAATTCCATAAACTACGCTGTAATTTTAGGGTACATAATAAAGGCGATGAAGCATTCACACTGAACGTGTGAAGTGTATGTCTCTCTGTGTGTGTATATGTGTATGACAGTGACATAATACATACATAACAAACTACATCTAAAAAACATATCTATATAAAAATGGTCAGTTGGTAGCACAGCAATCTGGAGAGACATTTAAGTTTACTCATAATCAAAATATTAAAATATTATTACCTGAAGACTTCAGCTAGGAAGAACAAATACACATCATTTACAACTATGGTCATACATTGCTTAACAATGGGGATGCATTATAACAAATGCAATTAGGCAACTTCACGTTGTGTGAATGTTGCAGAGTATACTTATATAAACTTAGATAGTATAGCCTACTACACACCTGGGCTATGTGGTATAATCTATTGCTTCTAGGCTACAAACCTGTATAGCACTATATGAAATACTATGGACACAATGGTAAATATTTGTATATCCAAACATATCTAAATTGAAAAGATATAGTAAAAATATGGTATTATACTCTTATGAGAGCACTATCATATTCGCAGTTCCTTGTTGACCAAAACATTGTTATGCAGTGCATAACTGTATTTGCTAAACATTAAAATTGTGAGCGTTTTTGTTTGACTTTGAGAAGCCGTGAAAGGCGGGTGAATCCAGTGTAGTTTGTGGTTCTCAATTTAGAGCTGGTAAATGACCTTAGTGATTTATTCTCAAGTAGGAAACACTTGGCATAAAAGGGGAATTTTGTATTTCTTCCTATTTTTTCTTTCACTTCAGAAAATTTTTCATCTGCTTTTTTACATGCTGTCTCATCAGTCTTTAGTCTTCAAGGAATAAGTTCATATTTGCCAACAGACAGGGGCCATATTAATCTTTAACATGCATAAGAATCACCTGGAAATCTGCTTAAACATGCAGACTCTGATTCTGGCTCTAGGAGAGATCCAAGAATTTGAATTTCTAACAAGCTC